>JAVTVY010037099.1:0-155901 GCA_036873755.1 Hanleya hanleyi
ACTGAAGGGATCCGGTCCACGCAGTAATGTTGAAACTTCGAAAGTGCCTGAATCCAGATTATCCCCCTTGGATCAAAACATGCAGTAGTCTACAGTTGTCGAGTTGTGACGTTGAGTCACAAGAGTGACGTCCCTTCATGTAGCCGACCCGCCGGCAGACTAAAGGGTGGAGCAGTTCACTTGCTACTGCATGGACTAAAGAAAACTGATTTAAAATTTGAAGAAATACATTTTAATTCCGAATTATTTGAACTCCTTGATATGGAAGGTGAAGGTATGGATACTCTCTATAGTCAATATATAGAATATGCCGCACCGTTTGATCCGCTGACACTTGTGATGCAACGTCACAACTCGAGAATACCGTATTAATTGGATTTTCGAATCGGGACCAAAAAAAGCTATCTTGCACTACTAGGCCCCATGAAATATTTCCTGAGAATTCACGATAACAATGTTTCAAGGGGAAATTCAAGATGGCTGCCTTGTGGCCATATTGGATTTTCGATTCGGACCGAAAAAGGTATCTTGCACAACTAAACCCTAAGGGGAACCTGTGTACCAAATTTGAGAAAGATCCATGTAGTACTACTTCCTGAGAAATGACGATAACAAAGTTTCATGGGGAAATCCAAGATGGCTGCCTGGTGGCCATATTGGATTTTCGAATCGGACCAGAAATGGTATCTTGCACAACTAGACCCCAAGGGGAACCTGTGTACCAAATTTGAGAAAGATCCATGCAGTAGTTCCTGAGAAATCGCGATAACAATTTTTCATGGAGAAATCCAAGATGGCTGCCTGGTGGGCATATTGGATTTTCGAATCGAACCAGAAAATGTATCTTGCACAACTAGACCCCAAGGGAAACCTGTGTACCAATTTGAGAAAGATCCATGCAGTAGTTCCTGAGAAATCGCGATAAATTTTCATGGGGAAATTCATGATGGCTGCCTGGTGGCCATATTGGATTTTCGAATCGGACCAAAAAAGGTATCTTGCAGCACTAGACCCCAAGGGGAACCTGTGGACCAAATTTGAGAAAGATCCATGCAGTAGTTCCTGAGAAATCGCGATAACAAGAATTGTTTACGGACGGACTGACAGACGACGGACCACGGACGAAAAGCGATTTGAACAGCCCACCATCTGGTGATGGTGGGCTAAAAAGCTGAGGAACTAAGGCCTATTCTTACCATGATCTGGGGTGTGCAGAACGACAAGCCAGGTCAACCCCAGGAGCCCCACAGGGCCATCAATAAAGGGATATACCTCTGTAGACGAGAGATCCTGAAGGATCTTGGCGCCCACCATTGTCCGATAATTGTAAGCTAATGACTAGAGGATCTTTTTGTTCATTGTTACTAAGAACAAACGATTGATTTGTAATTTTGTTTACAGAATTTCAAATCTGAGCGAAAAAGATCGAAAAAGGGACACTGATCGAAAAACACCAAGATATAATCTAAGTTTCAGGAGTTTCAAGATTTCTAGAAACTGTACTTATGTCGGTTGTTATAATACAAGAGAAATGAGCAAAGTTAGTCTGAAAGTGAATGTACATGTACGGAGGATCCTTCGCCTTCGTTTTGTAGTATTTTTTTTTTTTTTTTTTTTGCACGTGTCATCATTGTGTACATGTACTGGAAGCGAAGACCAATCTCTTTGACACTTTGGCATGAGCTAAATGCTCGTGCCAAAGTGTCAAAGAGAACGAATGCTAATTCTGTTCTGTTTACTGGGCTAGTTTGAGATATACCTTTTAAGATACCATGCTCGAAAATAGTAAGATGGTACAATACTTAATACTGAAGGGATCCGGTCCACGCAGTAATGTTGAAACTTCGAAAGTGCCTGAATCCAGATTATCCCCCTTGGATCAAAACATGCAGTAGTCTACAGTTGTCGAGTTGTGACGTTGAGTCACAAGAGTGACGTCCCTTCATGTAGCCGACCCGCCGGCAGACTAAAGGGTGGAGCAGTTCACTTGCTACTGCATGGACTAAAGAAAACTGATTTAAAATTTGAAGAAATACATTTTAATTCCGAATTATTTGAACTCCTTGATATGGAAGGTGAAGGTATGGATACTCTCTATAGTCAATATATAGAATATGCCGCACCGTTTGATCCGCTGACACTTGTGATGCAACGTCACAACTCGAGAATACCGTATTAATTGGATTTTCGAATCGGGACCAAAAAAAGCTATCTTGCACTACTAGGCCCCATGAAATATTTCCTGAGAATTCACGATAACAATGTTTCAAGGGGAAATTCAAGATGGCTGCCTTGTGGCCATATTGGATTTTCGATTCGGACCGAAAAAGGTATCTTGCACAACTAAACCCTAAGGGGAACCTGTGTACCAAATTTGAGAAAGATCCATGTAGTACTACTTCCTGAGAAATGACGATAACAAAGTTTCATGGGGAAATCCAAGATGGCTGCCTGGTGGCCATATTGGATTTTCGAATCGGACCAGAAATGGTATCTTGCACAACTAGACCCCAAGGGGAACCTGTGTACCAAATTTGAGAAAGATCCATGCAGTAGTTCCTGAGAAATCGCGATAACAATTTTTCATGGAGAAATCCAAGATGGCTGCCTGGTGGGCATATTGGATTTTCGAATCGAACCAGAAAATGTATCTTGCACAACTAGACCCCAAGGGAAACCTGTGTACCAATTTGAGAAAGATCCATGCAGTAGTTCCTGAGAAATCGCGATAAATTTTCATGGGGAAATTCATGATGGCTGCCTGGTGGCCATATTGGATTTTCGAATCGGACCAAAAAAGGTATCTTGCAGCACTAGACCCCAAGGGGAACCTGTGGACCAAATTTGAGAAAGATCCATGCAGTAGTTCCTGAGAAATCGCGATAACAAGAATTGTTTACGGACGGACTGACGGACGACGGACCACGGACGAAAAGCGATTTGAACAGCCCACCATCTGGTGATGGTGGGCTAAAAAGCTGAGGAACTAAGGCCTATTTGAGAAAGATCCATGCAGTAGTTCCTGAGAAATCGCGATAACAAGAATTGTTTACGGACGGACTGACGGACGACGGACCACGGACGAAAAGCGATTTGAACAGCCCACCATCTGGTGATGGTGGGCTAAAAAGCTGAGGAACTAAGGCCTATTCTTACCATGATCTGGGGTGTGCAGAACGACAAGCCAGGTCAACCCCAGGAGCCCCACAGGGCCATCAATAAAGGGATATACCTCTGTAGACGAGAGATCCTGAAGGATCTTGGCGCCCACCATTGTCCGATAATTGTAAGCTAATGACTAGAGGATCTTTTTGTTCATTGTTACTAAGAACAAACGATTGATTTGTAATTTTGTTTACAGAATTTCAAATCTGAGCGAAAAAGATCGAAAAAGGGACACTGATCGAAAAACACCAAGATATAATCTAAGTTTCAGGAGTTTCAAGATTTCTAGAAACTGTACTTATGTCGGTTGTTATAATACAAGAGAAATGAGCAAAGTTAGTCTGAAAGTGAATGTACATGTACGGAGGATCCTTCGCCTTCGTTTTGTAGTATTTTTTTTTATTTTTTTTTTTGCACGTGTCATCATTGTGTACATGTACTGGAAGCGAAGACCAATCTCTTTGACACTTTGGCATGAGCTAAATGCTCGTGCCAAAGTGTCAAAGAGAACGAATGCTAATTCTGTTCTGTTTACTGGGCTAGTTTGAGATATATCTTTTAAGATACCATGCTCGAAAATAGTAAGATGGTACAATACTTAATACTGAAGGGATCCGGTCCACGCAGTAATGTTGAAACTTCGAAAGTGCCTGAATCCAGATTATCCTCCTTGGATCAAAACATGCAGTAGTCTACAGTTGTCGAGTTGTGACGTTGAGTCACAAGAATGACGTCCCTTCATGTAGCCGACCCGCCGGCAGACTAAAGGGTGGAGCAGTTCACTTGCTACTGCATGGACTAAAGAAAACTGATTTAAAATTTGAAGAAATACATTTTAATTCCGAATTATTTGAACTCCTTGATATGGAAGGTGAAGGTATGGATACTCTCTATAGTCAATATATAGAATATGCTGCACCGTTTGATCCGCTGACACTTGTGATGCAACGTCACAACTCGAGAATACCGTATTAATTGGATTTTCGAATCGGCACCAAAAAAAGCTATCTTGCACTACTAGGCCCCATGAAATATTTCCTGAGAATTCACGATAACAATGTTTCAAGGGGAAATTCAAGATGGCTGCCTTGTGGCCATATTGGATTTTCGATTCGGACCGAAAAAGGTATCTTGCACAACTAAACCCTAAGGGGAACCTGTGTACCAAATTTGAGAAAGATCCATGTAGTACTTCCTGAGAAATGACGATAACAAAGTTTCATGGGGAAATCCAAGATGGCTGCCTGGTGGCCATATTGGATTTTCGAATCGGACCAGAAATGGTATCTTGCACAACTAGACCCCAAGGGGAACCTGTGTACCAAATTTGAGAAAGATCCATGAAGTAGTTCCTGAGAAATCGCGATAACAATTTTTCATGGAGAAATCCAAGATGGCTGCCTGGTGGGCATATTGGATTTTCGAATCGAACCAGAAAAGGTATCTTGCACAACTAGACCCCAAGAGGAACCTGTGTACCAAATTTGAGAAAGATCCATGCAGTAGTTCCTGAGAAACCGCAATAACAAGGTTTCATGGGGAAATACAAGATGGCTGCCTGGTGGCCATATTGGATTTTCGAATCGGCCCAGAAAAGGTATCTTGCACAACTAGACCCCAAGGGGAACCTGTGTACCAAATTTGAGAAAGATCCATGCAGTAGTTCCTGAGAAATCGCGATAACAAGGTTTCATGGGGAAATCCAAGATGGCTGCCTGGTGGCCATATTGGATTTTCGAATTGGACTAGAAAAGGTATCTTGCACAACT
The DNA here is from genome assembly GCA_036873755.1 of Hanleya hanleyi. NCBI lineage: Eukaryota > Metazoa > Mollusca > Polyplacophora > Lepidopleurida > Hanleyidae > Hanleya > Hanleya hanleyi. Next base: position 4,935 of record JAVTVY010037099.1, read on the forward strand.
AGACCCCAAGGGAAACATGTGTACCAAATTTGAGAACGATCCATGCAGTAGTTCCTGAGAAATCGCGATAACAAGGTTTCATGGGGAAATCCAAGATGGCTGCCTGGTGGCCATATTGGACTTTCGAATCGGACCAAAAAAGGTTTCTTGCACAACTAGACCTCAAGGGGAACCTGTGTACCAAATTTGAGAAAGATCCATGCAGTAGTTCCTGAGAAATCGCGATAACAAGGTTTCATGGGGAAATTCAAGATGGCTGCCTGGTGGCCATATTGGATTTTCGGATCGGATCAAAAAAGGTATCTTGCACAACTAGACCCCAAGGGGAATCTGTGTATTAAATTTGAGAAAGATCCATACAGTAGTTCCTGAGAAATCACGATAACAAGAATTGTTTACGGACGGACTGACGACGGACGGACGACGGACAGACGGACCACGGACGAAAAGCGATTTGAACAGCCCACCATCTGGTGATGGTGGGCTAAAAATCAGAGAAAGGCATAAAAACCTGACAGTGTACATCTGCAAGGTACTAATCATCTTCCATGTAAGTTTGGAAGGTGTCCATTAAATAATCACTGAGATGGGGAGTGAATGAGTGAATATGATTTAATGTCACTTTCAACTATATTTCAGCCATATCACGACATTTGAGTCCTAGTGAGTGAGTGAGTGAATACGATTTAACGTCGCTTTCAACTATATTTCAGTCATATCACGACATTGGGTCCTATTCGTTTTCACACCCGGGTGGGGTCCTATTCCTTTTCACACCCGGGACCCCACGGGTGCCTCAGTTAGTCGCCTCTTACGACAAGCTCTCTGAGGAGCTGAGGCCTATTCTTACCATGACCTGCAGTGTGCACAACGACATCCCAGGTCAATCCCCGGAAGCCCCAAGGGGCCATTTGGGTCCTATTCCTTTCACACTCAGGAACCCAACGGGTAGGGTCCTATTCCTTCTTACACCTGGGAACCGCATGGGGAACTGAGATGGGATGGACAAGCACACATGTATATTGACGTTGAAGGCCATAACTCTGTCAAATGATAAAGATAGTGCCACGGCACTGTAGCTCATCTGGCTGTAACTGGCGAAAGTAGCTGTAAGAAATTTTTACTAAAGAACTGCAATAGATGAGGTTCTAACTTGTGTCGTTCCCCCTGAACACTAAATGATCCATGCAGTAATTTCCTGAGATTTTTTGATAACAAAGTTTCATGGGAAATTCAAGATGCGGCCATATTGGATTTTCGAAATGGACCAAAAAAGGTATCTTGCACAACTGGACCACAAGGGGAACCTGTGTACCTTATTTGACAAAGATCCATGCAGTAATTTCCTGAGAATTCATGATAACAAAATTTCATGGGGAAATTCAAGATGGCCGCCTGGTGGCCATACTGGCTTTTCGAATCGGACGAGAAAAGGTATCTTGCACAACTAGACCCCAAAGAGAACCTGTGTATCAAATTCGAGAAAGATCAATGCAGTAGTTCCTGAGAAATCACAACAATGTTTCATGGGGAAATCCAAGATGGCCGCCTGGTGGCCATATTGGATATTCAAATTGGACTAAAGTACACATGTTGTACAACTAGGCCCAAAGGGGAACCAGTGTACCAAATTTGAGAAAGATTCATTAAGTAGTTACCAAAAAATAATGATGACAAGATTTCACCGGCAAATTCAAGATGGCCGCTATGCGGCCATATTTAAAATTAGATCGACACTGCATGAACAAATTTGGGTGTAGTCATTGGTGGGAACATGCATGCCAAGTTTCAGCTTAATCGGCCAAGCGGTTTCAGAGAAGAAGATGTGTACGGACGACGGTCGACACACGACGGACGACGGACAATCAGGCCATGACATTAACCCATCGGGCCTTCGGCCCAGATGAGCTAAAAAGCACCAAAGTACACATCTACATACTACAAAATTTTGAACTTCTTCTGCAATTAACATGATTAAGAACAGAGATACAGCCCAGCCAATTCTGTACTTTAGCATTTTATGAGGTTGTCAATAAAGGAACATAACTCTGTGGAAAATCACCAAGAGGGGTGAAAAAACAACAACTGACACATCTAGAAGGTACTAAGCATCTTCCATATAAGTTTCATAGTTGTCCATCAAATATTAACCGAGATATGGGTCAGACAAGCATATATTGGCATTAATGATGAACTATACTTTGAAGATATACTATTTATCTGGTGAAATATTATTATTGTCATAATTACCACAAGCTGGACTTAATTATATTCATATAAATATTCTTCATCAATTCCTGTGTACATAACACTCAGTGGCTCAGTCATTTACTCCTAATCTTGCTTAATACTAGGTGCTGAATGAAATTGATAAATCTACCACTATGGGTTCAGCAATACACATAGCTACATTTATCATAGGTTATTTTTGCATATTTATTTTAATTGCCTGCTCTGTTATAGGTTCATTTGTACTTGATTATTTATGTTGTTGTTTTTGTTGTTTTGGGATTTTTATATCTCAAATTCCTGATAATATATTATGTTGTGACAACCACCAGCTGTCACTAAGTACATGTCACAACTTCAGGAAGGGTTCTCACAGATATTATCCCACAGTCATGACACTTAATCTAACCTGCCATAGTTAATACTCTTTAGTCTGCGGACTGTCAGATCATAGAACACCTTGATTATCGGGGAATGAAATTTGCGAAGTCAATGTGATCTAGCTTCGATTATATAAATATGAACATTGCCTCCCCCCCCCCCCCCTTTTTCTTCCCTGGCTGTGAAATCCACCCTCCGGACATTCCTCTGCTTGCATATTTTGAACATAAACAATGGGACAGGGTTTCTATTTGATTATTTTAAACAGATATGCATCAACGAATAACCATCACACGGGGGGGTCCCTACACCCTGCTTGGCTCAAGACTTCTTGAGTTTCTACCAGGAGGTACCAGGGAGACTTCACAACAAAATGCTAATTGAGGTATCTGGTTGCTACTGACTTACACATTTTTTTTTTTTAAATAGGCATTGTAACTTAAGGCCTTGATGGCTTCTTTTGAAAACACAGTAGTTGGAATGGAGCCAGAACAGGCCCACACTCAATGCCTGAGGGCTATAGTGTCCTAGTTTTCTCGTGTCCAGAGAGCAGCCTTCAGAATTTCGGAACAGATAGGTAATGTGGCAGTACAGCAGTTTTCGTAGCCGAAGAAGGGGGGGGGGGGTCCCTACACCTCTGCTTGGCTCAAGACTTGAGTTTCTAACAGGGAGGTACCAGGGAGAATTTCACACAACAAAATGCTAATTGAGGTATCTGGTTGCTACTGACTTACACATTTTTTTTTTAAATAGGCATTGTAACTTTAAGGCCTTGATGGCTTCTTTGAAACACAGTGTTGGAATGAGCCAAGAGGTCTTGGCTAATTAATGCCTGGAGGGCTATAGTGTCCTAGTTTTCTCGTGTCCAGAGAGCAGCCCTCAGAATTTCTCGGAACAGATAGGTAATGTGGCAGTACAGCAGGGCTGTAGCCGAAGAAGGGGGGGGGGGGGGGGGTCTGGGTTGGGGCATAATTTTTTCTCTTACAAACACTCTTTTCAGACTGAAGTGAATAACCCCATACTTGCCCCTTTTCTGAATCCAGGGCATTTCCCCCAGTGGACATTTCTCCCAGTGGACATTTCACCCATGGACATTTCCCCCAGTGGACATTTCCCCAACCCTATAATTTAGGTTATTTGGAACATAGTTTTCAAATAATTTGGCAAAAACACATTTTTTTTTATTTTCTATATTTAAGGATAAGGATTTCCCATACTATAAATGAGTCACATAGTGATAAGATATTATACATATACACAGTATATAGCAGTATTATACAGTCTTATAGCACATCTTAAATCCTATCACTATGTGCCTCATTTATCCATCCTCGTGAGCCAGTGTATCAATCGATAGGTTATGATGGATATGAGGATTTAAGGATTATCTGGACTTCTGCAGATGCATTTATCGTAAAACATACATTGAAATCCTTATATCCTTATATTTCAAAAATAAAATAAAAATATGGAAAAAATTGTGTTATTGTCAAATTATTTAAAACCTATGTTCAAAATACCCTAAAAATATAGGGTGGGGGGGGTCCACTGGGGGAATGTCCATGGGGGAAATGTCCGTACACCCCCTTTTCTCATACAGTGAACTCCACAAATGCCCTTTGAAGTGAAGGTGAACCACCCATCAAGAAATTCTAGCTGCGGCCCTGTCCTGTGAAGACAAAGCAACGGAAACAAAAGTATGTTTTCGACCATTCAGGAGAATAAACTGAATTGAAATTGTCATTGCTAAATAGATTATGGTGGTTTGCCATGAAACACATGACATCAAACAAAAGAGGGGTTCTAAATTTCATCCTGAGGCCTGTTGTAGGTATGTGTACATGTCCTAATATGCTGGCATTTAAATGTAAGCTAAAGTTCTATAAACAAAACCTCAGAGAGACTCCTAACGTAACCTTGGCATGAAGAATTTTTAACTTGTCAATGACAAAACATTTTATTACAACACAGCCATACCATACTGTCACAATCGAGTCTGGATGGGGTAATAGAAAACAACTGGGAACACATGGTCAGTACCTGGTCTGGGGAAAATCTCTCTAGATCAGCATATGTGAACATGCATGTACACTGTAGTTCAGTGGCATACATTAATACAATCTGTCAAAACTTATTTGATTTCAGGATGTAGATTGTTTGGTTTGCTCTCCAGATCACATACGGTTCATGAAAAAAAGTTTGCACTTTCCAAGTGCATGATTCAACTATGTTCCTTTAAGGGGTTTTCTTTCAAACATAACGAGAGATCCTGAAGGATCTTGGCGCCCACCATTGTCCGATAATTGTAAGCTAATGACAAGAGGATCTTTTTGTCCATTGTTACTAAGAACAAATGATTGGTTTGTAATTTTGTTTACAGAATTTCGAATCTGAGCAAAAAAGATCGAAAAAGAGACACTGAAAATTATTTATTTGATTATGCCTGAATCCTGATTATCTGAAAATTATTTATTTTTCTGCACGTGTCATTGGGTACTGGAAGCGAAGACAAATCTCTTTGATATACTTAAGATTTTATGATTAGGAACGAATGCTAATTCTGTTCTGTTTATTGGGCTAGTTTGAGATATCTCTTTTTAAGATACCATGCTCGAAAATAGTAAGATGGTATAATACTTAATACTGAAGGGATCCGGTCCATGCAGTAATGTTGAAACTTCGAAAGTTCCTGAATCCTGATTATCTCCCTAGGATCGAAACATGCAGTAGTCTACAGTTGTCGAGCTGTGACGTTGAGTCACAAGAGTGACGTCCCTTCCTGTAGCCGACCCGCCGGCAGACGAAAGGGTGGGGCAGTTCACTTGCAACTGCATGAACTAAAGAGAACTGATTTAAAATTTGAAGAAATACATTTTAATTCCGAATTTTTTTAACTCCTTGATAGGGATGGTGAAGGTATGGATATTCTCTATAGTCAATATATAGAATATGCCCCACCGTTTGATCCGCCGACTCTTGTGATGCAACGTCACAACTCGGGAATACTGTATTAAATTGAAGCGTAAATTGGATTTTCGAATCGGACCAAAAAAGCTATTTTGCACAACTAGGCCCCATGTGGGACCTGTGTACCAAGTTTCAGAAAGATCCATGAAGCATTTCCTGAGAATTCACGATAACAATGTTTCAAGGGGAAATTCAAGATGGCCACCTGGTGGCCATATTGGATTTTCGAATCGGACCGAAAAAAGTACCTTGCGCAACTGGACTCCAAGGGGAACCTGTGTACCAAATTTGAGAAAGATCCATGCAGTGGTTCCTGAGAAATGACGATAAATTAGTTTCATGGGCAAATCCAATATGGCTGCCTGGTGGCCATATTGGATTTTCGAATCGGACCAGAAAAGGTATCTTGCACAATTAGACCCCAAGGGGAACCTGTGTACCAAATTTGGGAAAGATCCATGAAGTAGTTCCTGAGAAATCGCGATAACAAGGTTTCATGGGGAAATCCAAGATGGCTGCCTTGTGGCCATATTGGATTTTCGATTCGGACCGAAAAAGGTCTCTTGCACAACTAAACCCTAAGGGGAACCTGTGTACCAAATTTGAGAAAGATCCATGAAGTACTTCCCGAGAAATGACGATAACAAAGTTTCATGGGGAAATCCAAGATGGCTACCTGGTGGCCATATTGGATTTTCGAATCGGACCAGAAATGGTATCTTGCACAACTAGACCCCAAGGGGAACCTGTGTACCAAATTTGAGAAAGATCCATGAAGTAGTTCCTGAGAAATCGCGATAAGTTTTCATGGGGAAATCGAAGATGGCTGCCTTGTGGCCATATTGGATTTTCGAATCGGACCAAAAAAGGTATCTTGCACAACTAGACCCCAAGGGGAACCTGTGTACCAAATTTGGGAAAGATCCATAAAGTAGTTCCTGAGAAATCGCGATAACAAGAATTGTTTACGGACGGACTGACAGACTGACGGACGACGGACCACGGACGAAAAGTGATTTGAACAGCCCACCATCTGGTGATGGTGGGCTAAAAAAGTTGATGCTAAAGCCCCCTAATATTTAGTCTAACATTGAAGTACTACTTGAAAAAAGAGCAAGTTCAAAAAGTCATATATTTTGACCATGTGGTTTTTTTTATATAAATCAATTTTGCATGAATGAGAGAATCTAAACAATATCATGGATTTCAATGAAATTTTAGGGTTCAGTCAAAATGAACAATAGTCTAACATTGAAGTACTACTTGAAAAAGAGCAACTTCAAAAAGTCATATATTTTGACCATGTAGTTTTTTTTATATAAATCATTTTTGCATGAATGAGAGAATCTAAACAATATCATGGATTTCAATGAAATTTTCAATGAAAGATTTCTGACAATACAGATAAGTGTCAAAATCACATGTTAAAAGATAGGAGAAAACCTCGAATATAAATTGTTGATAAGCTGAAAATCAAGTGTAAATTTGAGTTTCCATCAGACAGGTGAAATTTTCGCTGAATTGATGAGAGTTTTTCGGATATTCTAGATTCACTATTCATTCTCAATAGATAAGAATGCTCATTTGTCTATAAATGTAGATTTTGTGAGATATATCTGGTGACTTCTGGTAAAAACAAAGGAAACGAATCCCCTTAAAGCTGACATGACCTTATTTAATGCACGAATGCTAGCGAAAAAAAAATATTCACAAAGATTATGTCTCCCGTTGAATAATACCCGCCGGAACTAATCGATATGAAAGTGTACTTATTTGCCCAGCTGCCGAGTTTATGACGACATTACCGCCAACTTCTCATCCGAGTAGCGTTGCCTCCACCGCATATATAAAGCTGGAGTCGATCGAGAACCTACAGCCAGTCTGAACTGATACTCGAACTGTTCACATCATATGTATGTTATCATTGTTGTCACCAGACCAAATTCGAACTGTGAGCATCATATTCTATCACGCATTCACTCGCACACTCGCAAATTCCCGATATGACGTAACTGTTCCAAGACTATTGCAATTCGGAATTTTCATTTCAAACTGAGAATTTGTTATATGTTATGCCCACTAATCGGGCCCACCCATGTTGACCGTATACTGCCAATTGGGAAATGCGGGAGCTGCTGTTGCCGTTGGAGAGGGTGCACCACTATTTGTGGAAACTGTTATGGCAAATTCCTAAATACGGAGTTACAAATTGGAAGCGACCCCTTATTGTGATTGTCACCCCGTCCAGTATTTTAACCTATACACCTGTTGTATAGAAAGGTGAAATCTTTTAGCTTTCGTGGTTGGGGAATCGGGCGTAACTGACCTCTAACCCTTGACCTTTGATTATCAAGGCAACTTCAAGAGGTCACTTCTGTTCACGTGAAAAGTAGGACTTGGGAAAATGCCGCAGATCCCTCCAAAACTTCATAAAAATGGACTCAAATGGGTCTACATGAACCATATTAGGATCACATGGGTGATGCAGGATCTTGTATTGAAGCGTTCGTCGAGGGCACTTCTGTTCAGGTTACCGACGGATGGATGAAAAAAAAGAATTCCGGGCAAACACAGAATCCGGTATTATGGATATTACAGGACATGTCACCAGGAATGGCGGACTTTACGCAAACAGATGAGAGAAAGAACAACAACAACAAGTATTTTGCTTAGTACACATTTTATGTATCCCCCTACATGTGCATAACATGACAACCAACCTGTGGGAGCCGTGATGGGTGTGTTTACAATTCACCTATGCTATTGTCCGTGTATCAGATGCATCGTCAGCAATGTTCGCTCTTGTCTGTGTGCAATTACCATTCGCTTTGGTCCATCCCTGAGCGTCTTCGGGTAGTCCAGGGTACTGTCGTGGCAACATATCCTGGAACAGCTGATATGGCAATTTGATTAATTTCCGGCTGTTAGTCTTAGTTTAGCATCCACCCGCCAGTCAAATGACCTCTCTAAGATGGGATGGAAATCCAAGGTCAAAGATCAAGGGTCAAAGGTCATTTTCGCTTCGTTCATCCACCCTGATTATCTCACCACGAATGCTAAGATATTTCACATTCCTATACTAGTGATAGATGAGATAAAAATGGACGGGGTGACAATCAGAACAAAAGGTCGCTTTCGGTCTGTACCGCCGCAATTTGCAACTGCTTATCAGGGCGGGCCTGATTAGTAGGCATAACATATAACAATTCTTAGTTTGGAACGAACATTCCGAATTACAGTAATTTTGAAGCACTATCGGGAATATAAATACATAGCGCATTTGAAGTGCATCGTACAGAGCCTCAAGAATCATAAATAGAATGACCAGTAGTCAATTCGTGCCTCCTCTTTGGCGTTGGAGGTCAATTGAGATACAATGTTGGAGAAACCTGTGATGGGTCAAGTTTCATTGTTTTGAGGAAATACGTACAGGTATGTCTGAATCATGTTTGGATAGTCAGATCCTTCATTTTATTACCCAGTTTTTCCCAGATATATTTATATTGTGTGCGAGTGAATGCGTGATAGAATCTGATGCTCACAGTCCGAATTTGGTCTGGTGACAACAACACAGCAAGGAAGCAATCAGAGATTGCTCAATTGTATGCCCCCCCTTCCGCTTTAATCCGACACTGCTCCACCATTGTTCTGTTTTGTATTGGTCTGTGGAGGCCTAATTTGGCTAATTATAAAAATTCTCTTTCAGTCACTTTTTTCGGCATGCCTTGCATAATACATGTACATATTCCACCCGGGGCTTTCAGCAAATTCAAAAATGTGACCTGGTTATGAGACCTACATTCCTTGGGAGTATATTGTGGTGAAATTATGAAGCGATCGTCAACTTTGAATTTTGCATCCAATTCACTCTTTTTGGGGCAATTTCATACTTCAGGACCTATGTGATCTACTTTGGAATGTGCTTTGGACAAATAAATATATCCCATTCATTTAGGTTTGATGAACGAAGGGCCATAACTCTTGAAAATATAACCGAAAGCAGAGAAACTTCATGCTGCACAACTATGGGGTACTGACCACATATCATGCAAATTCCATAATTGTCCATACAATATTAACCGAGATCCAGCCCGGACAAGTCCCAATTCACAAAGATTTCAAGAACAAAAGGGCCATAACTCTTCAAATATACGCGAAACGCGGAGAAACTTCACACTGCACAACTACAGGGCACTCACCACATATCCTGCAAATTCCATACTTGTCCATACAATATTAAGCAAGATCCAGCCCGGACAAGTCCCAATTCACGGAGATTTCAGGAACAAAGGGCCATAACTCTTGAAAATATAGGCGAAATGGGGAGAAACTTTACGCTGCACAACTGTGGGGCACTGACCACATGTCATGCAAATTTCATACTTGTTCATACAATATTAACCAAGATCCAGCCCGGACAAGTCCCATTCACAGAGATTTCAGAAAAGGGGCCATAACTCTTGAAAATGATACCGGAACTCGGAAAAAACTCTACGCTGCACAACTATGAGCCACTGGCCACATTCCATGCAAGTTTCAATCCTGTCCATCAATTATTAACCGAGATATCGCGCGGACAAGAAATTCGGACGGACAGACGGACGGACGGAGGGGCGGTACGACAGACGGACAAAGCGATCACTATATGCCCCCCCTCTAGTTAGAGGGGGGGCATTATGATAGCATAAATATGATGTGAACAGTTCGAGTGTCAGTTCAGACTGGCTGTAGGTTCTCGATCGACTCAAGCTTTATATATGCAGTGGAGACAACACTACTCGGATGAGAAGTTGGCAGTAATGTCGTCATAAACTCGGCAGCTGGGCGAACAGGTACACTTCCATATGGATTAGTTCCGGCGGGTATTATTCAACGGGAGATATAATCTTGGTGAATATTTTTTTTTCGCTACCATTTGTGCATTAAATAAGGTTATGTTAGCTTTAAGTTTGTTTACATGAATGTCAAGGCCAGCCAAAACCAACCCTTCAAACCCTGACAACTCTAAAGGATGACATAAGACATTTCCGTAAGAGACATTTTGGCCAGCAAGCGACATTACAGCACAAACTGGTATGTACAACATTTCAGCATGTGCAGTTTGGCACACCTCGGAACCCCACATGTGCCCCAGTTAGTCGCCTCTTACGACAAGCTCTCTGAGGAGCTGAGGTCTATTCTTACCATGACCTGGAGTGTGCACAATGACATCCCAGGTCAACCCCGGATGCCCCGTTTGTAATCAAAGATTACAGAAATAACTCCCCCCCCCCCGTTTCCCCAGGTGATAGGACTTAGTAAGATATCCACGAGAAAAATAAGCTCATGTGTCATGCTATAATAAAGGAACCTGTATAGGAAAAAAGGTTTTCGTTGGAGACATTAAACCTCAAGGTACGTGTATAGCGAATGTGGGAAGAATCGGGTGATTCGTTTTTGATTTATTCGTAAAATCCAAAATGTTGTATACCAAATTTGATGTTTGAGCTGCAACAGTTCTTCTTCCAGAGTGTTAATGTCATTATATGGATATTTTCCATTTGGTTGCCATGGAAACCACAAAAAGCATCAAAATGTACCCAATTGTGCATTGAAACACAACAATGTTGCATACCAAATTTAAAGTCTCCAGCTGCATCGGTTCGGCTTCTAGAGCGTCAACATAATTATATGGATATTTTCCATGTAGTTGCCATGGGAACCACAAAAAACATTAAAATGTACCCAATTTCAATACGCTTGTGCTTTGCCACAGCAATGCTGCATACCAGATTTGAAGTCCCCAGCTTCAACAGTTCGGCTTCTAGATCGTTAACATCGTTACATGGATATTTTCTGTCTTGTTGCCATGGATATCACAAAAACCATCGAATGCTGGATACCAAATTTGAAATCTCCTGCTGCAACGGTTCGGTTTCTAGAGCATCAACATAATTATTGCCATGGAAACCACAACAAGAGCCCAAGGGGCTTCAATATACGCCCGTATATCTGGAATTACACTGGTCTGAATTTCTAGATTGTTAATGGCCTTGATCCGAATTGGTAGCTAGCAATCCAGAGAAAGGTCTACGATTTTATGCTTCTGAGAATGTTACACACATCACATCTTATATTGAATGATAAACTAAAATGGGCTGAACTCTTGGTAACTAGGTGACCTTGAAACAAGAGTCGAGAGCTCACATATCCCACACTGAAATCGACAATTATCAAACACAAGAAAATAGTAGTTTTCTTTCAAATGGATTCCTTTCCGGCGAGAAAATTTTCCATGAAGGTAGAAGGATGTGAAGAAAGTGATGAAGTAAACCTTTGTTCTTGAGTTAATAAACAGGTATAAAGTTCATAAAGGACCCCTCTCCCCATTAAATTAGTAAATGTATGGTTTTTATTTCACAACAATTTAAGTAAATGTAGCCATTTCTTACATGTATCAAACATGAGAGACAACTCCACAGGACAAATGCCATATACATGTAGGGGAGACAAGTCTGAATATTCCAACCTAACACATATAGGCAGCTAAACTTGACAAATTGATCTCTCTTTGCAATGCGAGTAAGCTGTACCCGAAGTTTGGTATCAATCCATACCTTGAAACTAGAGATATCGCATGGACAACTAATGTTAATGGGTGAATGGACAGAATGCAACATCGCATTACATGATCTCGTCTTCGACAGGTATATGAAAATGTGACTTTTAATGATTTCTTGAGTTTGGGGTCACAGTGACCTTGATCTTTGACCCACATTTTGGTATGTAACACATCATGTCCCTCTAATGTATCTACTGGCACAAAAAAGGCTATTTTTAATGATTTCAAATTTTTGGGTCACAGTGACCTTGACCTTTAATCTTGACCTACATTTTGGTACACGACACATTGTCTTCCCTCAATATCTCAAAAATTTCCAGGTAAATCCTAAGTCCTTGGAGAGGGTTTACCTTGACATTTCTGGTCTTTCGAATGAGTTCTCGAGTCGACGCCTCCATTATACAATCTCGTACATTTCATCCACTGCGCTTGTTTTGAATAAGCATGTCGGTATCCCAAGCTTGCGGTTTTTGCTTTGACTTCCGATGTTGATTTCAACTTGACATCAAAGCAGTTGAGTCCGCAATGAAATTCAATCCTATCATATCTCATACCTAGCAGTGGATTGGCCTAATCAACTGGCTTAGCGCATTCACTGATTGGGTTGATTTAGAGGAAACCTCTTGATCTATTTATATCCAGAACTCATATGGGTAACTAACCAAGCCAGTGTATCGATCCTAACAGATCGATCGATACACTGGCTCGCGAGGATGTGTATCAATGGACACAAGAAATCTTGATTTTTAACAATTTCATGATTTTGGGGGTCACAGTGACCTTGACCTTCGGCCTTGACCTACATTTTGGTATGTGACACATCGTGTCCCCCTCATGTATCTACTGACACAAAAAAAAGTTATTTTTAATAATTTCCTGATTTTGGGGTCAGTGACCTTTGACCTTGACCTATATTTTGGTATGCGACACCTCGTTTCCCCCTATTGAATCCACTCACAAAAAATTAGAAATTTTTAATGATTTCCTGATATTTCCGGGACACTGACCTTTGACCTCTGACCTCGACCTACATTTTGTATGCAACACATCGTTCCCCCCTAGGGCATCCACTCACCAAGAGTGTTTGCGTGTCGCCCACTTGCGCCATGCCATGTCATGCCACCTGGTGGCAAAATTTAAATTTAGTTTCCAGGCCTGAAGATTCCTTGTCGGACTCTTGTCAAATTTGGTATCTGCATACCATGCCATGAGTTGTGGCTTGGTTTTGCATTTCACATGTTATAACTCTCTCCTATGCATCCAAACTCCTATTAGTAGAGCGATATGGTGAAAATATTGTGCACTTCGAGGTAAAAGCATGAAACTTGGCATAGTAGTAGCCAATGATGACCCGATCAATTTCTGATAAGGACCCACACAATTTTTTTCCAACATGGCCGCCAAATTCAAGATGGCCACCATAATAATGGCCAAATACGAAAATTACCTTAGTTCATTGTTTGATTTGTGTCAGAAGCCTAAAACTTGGCATGATGCTAGCTATTGGTGTCTCCGTCATTTTCCATTCAATGTTTCGGGGTGATGACTACGACTTGAGGGATATCCATGTCATCTGTGATGTCATTGATGACGTCATCAGCCAAAGTGGGCATTTGGGGGGTTGTGAAGGAAGGTGTCTGGGGTAGAGATGGTCCATCCGTGGTCCGAATGGGCCGTGTGATGTGTCAACTTGTAGCTCTCTGCATGTAGACGAATGGTATGGTATTTGTTGGAAGTCGCATTGTGCTACGCATGCGCAGATGGGCAGTAGTAACGAAAGAGGTCATTTTGGACATGGGAAATGACATGTTTGGGCAGTCAAGGGACCCATATTTTATCCAAATGGACCGGTTGGGGTATCCTAGTGAAGCTTTCCTGGGGTTGTCAGACTGGCGTGTTTTTGATTGGAAGTTGCGTCAATCTGCGCATGGGCAGTTGAGGTGTAGTAAATAAAGTGGTCATTCTGGAGGTGCGCATGGGTATATTCGAGCGATTGAGGGACCATTCTTGGTCCGAATGCGTCGTGTGAGGTGTCAAAGTGAAGCCCTCGGTGTGTAGACCACGACTTGAGGGATGTCCACATCGTCTGTGACGTCATCGGTGAGGTCGTCAGTAGGAGAAGTAGCCAAAGTGGGCATTTTGGGGGTGTGAAGGGAGGTTTTTGGGGTAGAGATGGACCATCCATGGTCCGAATGGACCGTGTTGGGTGTCATCCTGTAGCTGTCTGCATGTAGACAACGAATGGTATGGTTTTTGTTGGAAGTCGCATTGCGCTACGCATGCTCAGTTGGGCAGTAGTAACATCATGATGTCATTCAGGGCGTGCGTGGGAGTGTGTTTGAGCGACTGAAGGACCATTCTTGGTCCGAATGCATCGTATGAGGTGTCATTGTGAAGTCCTTGGTGTGTAGACCACGACTTGAGGGATGTCCACGTCATCTGTGACATCATTGGTGATGTCATCAATAGAAGTAGTATCCAAAGTGGGCATTTTGGGTGTGTGAAGGAAGGAGTTTGGGGTAGAGATGGACCATCCGTGGTCCAAATTTGCCGTGAGGCGTGCCCAACCCCCATCTTAAGGCATGGACGCACTAACGATGGTGAGTGAGTGAGCGCACGCGCGCGCGTGTGTGTGCGGCGTGTGTGTGTGTGTGTTTGTGTATCTGTGTGTGAACATCGTGCTTAGTTAGCCGTTTCTCTTTCGGAGGACATGGGGGCTCTGAAGAGCCGTTCTTTTCTGTCGCTGGAAGACAGAACTGTCTTAACCACAGCGTCAGGGTCAATAGCACAAAGACCATTGCGAGGTCTACGAGCCGCCGCTGGTTCCGGCGTGAGCGCTCGTGGTCCATAGCCCGAGCATCAAGGACCGAACCACTGCTCGGTAACCCACGAGTGAGTTAACCACTGTCACATGCTGTAAAATGCGGGTGGCATAGGGATGGGTCTCCGTCATGGCTCTGCAACAGTTGGAATGGGGGTGTGGGGTCCAGAGGGACATGTTTTATAGGCGATATCACACATGTGCGCTTATACGTAGCTCTACGAGTCCGTGATAAGTACTATTCTGATTGGTTAGTCAAATAAGAGAACAACAACAACAAGGATTACAGGTCAATCATTTTATTATCCCCTCCATCAGAGTACACCCACACTGGGGGAGCCGCTATGGGTGTGTTTACTATTCACTTATGTTATTGTCCGTGTCTAGGCCGCGTAGTCAGCTGCTCTTCTCAAATCAGAAGCTAATTGTGCTGATCTCAGACAGCTCTTGTTCAATCAGAAGCTGACCACGAGAATAAGTATTAGTATAAGTCATGGATGGAACACAAAATGGAACACAAACTGTGGATGTCTTTCAGATTGATGGGGCTCAACTGACTGTGGAGTCTGAAGACTCGACCGCAACGCTGGCATTCATGGCTGGGTGATTTTTGGACCGAACGTTGATGTCACCGTAAATTATCCTTACGACTAAATGACTTCCTGCAGATGGAACATGTATACTCGCCAACAGGATCTTGAAAAGTAGACTCAAGGATGGAGTCAAACGCCACGGCTTCCTCAACCCTCAAGCGTGCATGTCCATGGATTACACATTGGTGAGATCTCAACTGACTGTGTAGTCTGAAGTGGTGTCCACAGTCCCCACATTTGATGCCTGGATTTCTCATGGAGAAACCGTTCATGGCACTGTAAACTATCCAGGCGATTAAATGTATCCCTGCAGGACCCGCATGAGTACTGGGCAGTAGCATCGTGGATGGTAGACTCATGGCGTTGTAAGTCGTGCAAGCATGTAAAAGGACTTGGAGCAAGTGGTACACGAGAACATCGTGGCGTAAGTGGTTGAACGAATGACTGCTGGAAGAGACGTAACGTTTGCTTTGATAGTGCCCTAGCTGGCGACCTATTTTTAGCAGAACCGGTTTCGACGAAAATTTCGGTATACCGCCACTTTCACAAACCTTCTCTACAAAAAAACTCCCCTACGTTGTTCTCGCCACCAATCGCCGCATCGCCGTCCTGCCTGTCCACACTTGAATCCTGTGTGTGTGTGCGTGTGTGCGTGTGTGTGTATGTGGGCGTGTGTGTACACGTATAAACCGTAAGATGAGGACCAAAGCTTGAATTCTTACTATGTTTCCGAGGACCGACGTTGCTCCAAGATCCAGAAAGTGGTCCTTGGACTGTTTTTTTTAATATTAAAATGCGTTTCTTTTGGCAGCCATCTTGAATACGACTGTCATTTTACCGTGAAAGATAAAGTTTATTCGTAGCAGGAATTATTTGTTTGGCTTCAGCACAATACATTAGGTGCACAATACAGACATAATCCTTTACGCATTATATGATGATTTACCACTAATTTGACCATTATCATGGCGCCATTTTGAATTTGGCAGCCACCTTGGAAAATAATTTTACAGATCTTTCTTGAAAACGGACTAGAGCATTAATAACAAGCATCGCTGCAAGTTTCATGACCTCGACTAAAACAATAAACAGTATTATTATCATATTGCTGTATTTGACCATTATATTGGCGGCCATCTTGAATTTGGCGGCCATATTGGAAAAAAAATGAGTGGGTCCTTATCAGAAAGTGGTCAGGACATCTTTGGCTACTATCATGTCAAGTTTCATGCTTTTACCTCGAAGTGCACAATTCGGCTAGTTTTGTGCACGATATTGCTCCACTATATACTCATAAAAACATCTTGGTCTGGACTGTTAAGGGGCTGAGGGGTTGTAGCACCTGTGGTGCCTCATGTTTTTCATTACATATAGAGAGGCTAAAGGGCTACCAAGATGTACAATTTTGTAGTGAGAGTTCAGATGTTAAATGCAGTCATAATTTGACAAAGCGAAAGCATTAGAAAAGAAAAAATGTATGCATGTTCAGGGTATGAAATAGACCAACAAATTCCAGTTGCCCATCGGCAAGCATGGGCAACCATAACATCCAATTGCATTGCAATTCGGGCAGAATTTGGTTGCCCAAAGGAATTTTAGGTTGCCCTGGGCAACCGGGCAAAGGGCTATTTCGCACCCTGATGTTACATTGACATAATTTATTTAGACCTATTAAAACGGGTGACAACCCAAATCATTATTATCCCATATTCGTTTCAGATTATACAATTAAAACAAAAGGTAATCTTAATAAAAAATAATCTAACCGTATTAATTTGAAGCGTAACTTGGATTTTCGAATCAGATCAAAAAAGTATCTTGCACAACTAGGCCCCATGTGGGACCTGTGTCCCACATTTCAGAAAGATCCATGAAATATTTCCTGAGAATTCACGATAACTACGTTTCAAGGGGAAATTCAAGATGGTCACCTGGCGGCCATATTGGATTTTCGAATCGGACCAGAAAAGGTATCTCGCACAACTAGACCCCAAGGGGAACCTGTGTACCAAATTTGAGAAAGATCCATGTAGTAGTTCCTGAGAAATCGTGATAACAAGATTTCATGGGGAAATCCAAGATGAATGCCTGGTGACCATATTGGATTTTCGAATCGGACCAGAAAAGGTATCTTGCACAACTAGACCCCAAGGGGAACCTGTGTACCAAATTTGAGAAAGATCCATGCAGTAGTTCCTGAGAAATCGTGATAAGGTTTCATGGGGAAATCCAAGATGGCTGCCTGGTGGCCATATTGGATTTTCGAATCGGACCAGAAAAGGTATCTTGCACAACTAGACCCCAAGGGGAACCTGTGTACCAAATTTGAGGAAGATTCATACAGTAGTTCCTGAGAAATCGCGATAACAAGAATTGTTTACGGACGGACGGACGGACGACGGACCACGGACGAAAAGTGATTTGAACAGCCCACCATCTGGTGATGGTGGGCTAAAAATGTACATTATGTATGAATGATTTGTTCACCAAGCTCGCCTGTAATATTACTGAATCATGAAGAGGGAATATTAAGTATAATTTGTATGTGAACTCCCTGACCAGTGTCCATCACTAGATGGAAGTTCCCATACCACCTGATTACAGGGCTTGAAAAAAAAAAAAAAAAAAATTTGTCAAACTCTGCTGTACATGTTTCAAGGAATAAAATTTAAGAACACTTTCTAATATTAGCCACCAATTTTATCATGCTACAAAATCATTTGATAATGATTATATCTGTGATTACATATTATATAATATTTATAATGGTCTATAATTATCTCGAAATGCATCTATGATTAACAGTTAGACATATCTCCAAATGAATTCATGTGGTATAACTTCTGGAAATAGTTTGATCTGAATGTGATTGATCGAAATCCTTGAGCTTGGTCACTATAGTTCTGAGACTGAAAGAGAGAATCCTTGGTGTCATATTCAGCTAATCTCTTTGATACATGTACTTATGTTTGTACATTAGGGCATGCAAAAATAAAATTCTGTGTTCAAAATAAATGAGTTAAACTTACTTTGACCCAATAAAAAATACCTGCATACATGAACAGTGAAGATACACATTCTCACAAATATATATAGCAAGTGTCAAACTCATCCAATGAAAGCTGACAGCTTCAGAAAACTTTCCATGTACAGTTGTACATGTATATACATGTACATTATTATTGGCAGATTACTTAGACAAAACCCTCAAAATTTGAACAAAAATTAATATTTCATCTCCTAAATAGCACAGGGACATCCTCTAATCATAAGAAACATGTGTACCAAGTTTCATAATCATTCAATGACAGCTGACAACTGCAGCAAACTGTGGTGTACAGATGTACATGTGCACTTCCGCTAAACGCAAAACTCAATCATTTGCCATAATTTGGAGAAAAATTAATATTTCATCTCAAAAATAGCACAGGTACATTCTCTAATCATAAGAAACCTGTGTACCAAGTTTTGTAATCATCCAATGAGAGCTGACAACTGCAGCAAACTTACCATGTACATGTACATGTATACATGTAGAGGCCTACATGTACAATTTACCTAAACAGGAAACTCTATCATTTGCCATAATTTGAAGAAAAATTAATATTTCTTCTCAAAAATAGCACAGGTACATCCTCTAATCATAAGAAACATGTGTACCAAGTTTCATAATCATCCAATGACAGCTGACAACTGCAACAAACTTTGTAAGTACAGATGTACATGTGCACTTCAGCTAAACGCAAAACTCTATCATAGGGATTTTAACATTGGAGCAGGTGGCATACCCACCCCCCATATTTTTTATATTTTTTAAATATTTTTTCTAATTTTTCTAGATTTTTTCTGAATTTGCTAAATCAAAAACCTTATCATTTCCAGGCAGGGGACACTGACACCGACGACCCTTTACTTCGTAAGGCGAGATAAAAAAGAAAATGGAGCAAGAGCCTGGAAGCAGAAGGTCAACATCATGGCCGAAACCTAACATGATCTATAAACATGAAATGTGAAAAACTGAGAAAGTGTTTTTTTGTTAATTCTTCAATCTGTTGTTCAATTTATGGGTCATAGTGCTTGTCCGCAAAGTTTTGGTCTTGATGAAGGGAATGATTTGAGCAGAAAACAAGAACAGACCAAAATCGCAATAATAAAATTCAACAATCCCACATCATCAAATTCAGGAGCTTTCTTTTCATTTCAATGTCAGACTTACCTTTTCAAGTCGACTTCTAAGGTAACTGCTCAATATATACCTTATTCTATCAATCTGGAATCAGAAGTGAAAAGTCATTTGAGATGGGGTATCATTTGACAAAAACTGATATTGAACAAAATATCAGTGTGCTTCATAGAGACTTGAAGAATATACATGTATTCAAAATTCATAAAGTAAATTCCAAGCTGCAACAGTCTAGTGATTTATATATACAGGTTCAGTTTTCAATGAAGACTGACCAGCTCTCAAATACATGTACCTCGAGTCTGTGAATGCTGACTTTAAAATCTCCTTTCTTTGCTCTTCGTATATTCTCTTCCATTTCTTTCAGTTGTTCTAAGATGCACTCGACAAGTTCACTTTTGGACTCCAGAAGCTCAGGTGCAAAATTCTCATTCAGCCAAGCCTAAAAATAAAAATTTTGTTTCAGCAATCTACAATGTACAATCTGCTAAATTTGTCTTTTTTCACACATGTGGTAACAGGGAGAAAACTTCATGACATTTCTACAGTCCAGTAACCAGTGGAAGAGTTATTTCCCCTGCAGACTTTTTGGGGAAAATATCCGATATTCTCTTGAATCAAGTCTTCATATACAGGCAGCATTGTGCTTAAGATCTTGATTTGTTGCATCAGAGGTGATTTCACAAAAATTAAAACAAGAACAAAATTTCATCTATGAATATTTGATGTACGGTAGTGCTGTAACCAGAAGAGACAACAATAAATGTAAATTTAAGCACAAAAATTCTCTCATGTTTGCTGTTTTTGTAAATCTTAAATCTGTTAAT
Source organism: Hanleya hanleyi (assembly GCA_036873755.1). Taxonomy (NCBI): domain Eukaryota; kingdom Metazoa; phylum Mollusca; class Polyplacophora; order Lepidopleurida; family Hanleyidae; genus Hanleya; species Hanleya hanleyi. The sequence goes on from JAVTVY010037099.1 coordinate 25,537, forward strand.
TGTATTGAGTAGTTACCTCAAAAGAGACAATACTTGACTGTAAAATTAGTGTGAAGAGTGAAGCTGTTAACACTTTGAACTGATTCATGCGAGTGAACTGGCTTATGACTGAATCTCGTGGAACCTTGTTTCACAAGATTTGTAGATACTAGGCTGAAGTTTCACGGTACAGGTATTCAAATTTGATTGAGGGAATATATATATGTGAAATGTCAAGATTCTAACATTAATTGGTTTGAAGATATACATGTAATGAAAAACATCTCCACCAATTTGTGTATGATATTTGTCAGGTTAAACGCTTTCGATATTAGGGAAATGTAAGTAGTAGTTGATTTCATTAATAAAATTGTATAACACAAGATCAGTTTCAAAGAGTTATTAAGTGGTTCTCCATTGACACCAATTCCTTTTCTGACTGTACCAACCAAGTCACCCCGCGATAGAAATTAAATGAACGTCGTTTTAGATGATGAAAGGAGCTGCGAACCCTGATGATTCCTCTGAAAGCCCATGATGCATTATGTATATTTGTTAATAAATGGAGGGTGTTCAATTATCATTATATTGACATCGTCTATGCAAAACACATGAATTTAATTTCCAACGAAAGGATACCTTTGGGGAACTGTCGAGGAAAGACCATGTCATTGTACCAACAATGTCTTTTGTTATTCACGGCATCCCATAAAGATTGAAACAGCTTTCTCACATAAGTACGGATAGAGGGTCTGAAATCGCTAAATGGGATTCCAACAGGATCAACCTCATTATCTAGGGCTGCCTTAGCCATTCTATCAGTCTCAGCATTACCTTTGATGCCAATGTGACTAGGCAACCAACAACACACAATATCAACCAGTTGATCAAATCTACAGTAATATAATTGTAGAATATTCAAGATGGTGGAATGAGTTAAGTTCCACTTTTAATCGCTTGAAGGCATGACAGTGAATCTGAGAATATAACATATTTTTTCCTTTAGTGGACCCAATACCTTCCAAAGCCGACAATATAGCTTTTGCTTCTACAGTGAATATCGAACTTTTACCTGGTAGTCGACAGATTTTAGTTTTGGAACTAAAATATAATAGCACATGCTACTCTCTCATCATGATCTTTAGAATCATCTGTATAAATAGCCTGATGTGTTCTGTATTTTTCTCTCAGCAGACCAAATTCTTGTGTATACACGAGCTCCAGATATACAGGTACCAGGACTCCAATTGAATCCAACCTCACGTCAAGGAGAATTCAGCAGAAAAAAAAACAATGCCAATCCACTACATGGTCCATCTGCAGTAAATCGTGTACTAGAGAGAAGACTACCAAACCATTATGATAATGCCAAACCAATGGCTTCAAAGCCTTTCGACAGCGAAAGAAAAAAATAGTAAAATCAAAGGAGCGACAACTGCAGAATAGAGAACAGAAATTGAACAATAACTTGCAAAAGTGATCTTTGGCCAAACCAAAATCTTCAACTTAGAAAGCAAAGTGAAAGACTTAATGAAATCTAATCAGCTATTGAATATGAAAGTGCTCTCTATACCATATTAACAGTGAACAGACTTCTACCAGTACAGTGTTTCCTCAATCAAAATAAAGAAGTATCCTCTACCAAAGCTCATGTACGTGCAGCAACAAGTACAAGATACCAAAATAGACCAAATGCAGAAACAACCAGACATGGTGAAACTGAATAACATTACCCAGACCAACTACCCTTGTCCACCTCAAGACAATACCATTGTCCACCTCTGCAGATACAATCCTCAATTCATGATGCCACCAATCATGCCTAGGATCCCTTCCTAGAAACCAAACCTAACACACCCAACCATTTCATCACCAGTATCTGTCAGGTCCCCTGCTTGTGAAGGTGGACCAACATGGACCACACTCCAATAATCAGCACCAGACAAAAACATTGCAACCACAGGGATGTCCCCTCATCTCGAATAAGACAACCGGACAATCTACCCAGGCAAACTCATTACAATTGTGTGTCACAAAGACCTTGACAAGTGCTGGAAAAATTTTATCAATCAGATTTTCAGCTAAAAGTCCCTTTTAACGTTGGGTAATAGATGAATGTGATGAAAGGAGACAGGAATTTTACTCTACGTTTTCATCAGTCATGGGAAAACCTATTCATTTGAAACTTTCATCATTGGGGATTTTTAGAGAAGATGAGTAACAGGAAAATATGTTTTGATCTTTATCTACAAACTACTCAGCTGATTACAAGCCTATTTACAAGAAATCCAAAAAATATTTTCCAAAGATAACAATGGGTTAAACTTAAATGAGGGTCTAACAGTTATTTAACACTAGGGAGATCGCGTGCCCTTTCTATACTACTCATGGCGCACTACTCATCGTGCATGCGCAGTCGACCCATTCTACTGTAGGGTGCAAGCCTGGCCCATGGAATCTCATATAGTGAAAACCCCAGGTCTCTCGCCCCACCCTATCCCGCGCCACACCTATGTGACCCGCTGTGCAGTGAGTAAAGCGGAGTAGGAGGACGAGGAGGAGGAGGAGGAGTCGGACACGCCATGGATTATACTAGGTAGATATATATATGAATGAAGGTGTCAAATTACACGAAAAAGTCTCACAGGATTTGATCTTGGCAGTTACAGAGGGTGGACATCCAGATAACTGCCAAACTGTAGGCCTCCGTCGCCGAGATTTCCCATCAATCTTTAACCCAGGAGTGGCTTGGCCTGATTAGTTTTTTGCGGATATCTTTTGATATGCAATCAATAAAACTTACAGTATATGTTTGCAAAATATTTTGCTACAAATACTTAAATATCAGACTTCAATTCAGCGTTGTTTGAGTTTACAGCAAAATTTGTCCATCTGGCCCAGCAAAATGCATGTTAAGAGTCAACGACTCAGTCAACTGGAACATCACTGCACTTGGGAGCTGGTTGGTCAAAATGAGCTATATGACATATGCCCAAAAGGGTCTGAAAGCTGACCGTCTCATGGAAGCTCAGTCTCTACTGAGGACGATTGCCACTGAGGACAGTCTGTGATACTAAGGGGAGCAACTCTTTGTATATTACTCGAGCATTAAGTCCAAATCAATGTGGAACACATGTAAATAGGTCGATTTTGAAAAACATTAAATATCTCCCAACTCACTCACAAAAGAGATCTGAAACTCTATGCGTGTATTTGTTAGAGTTTTTTGGTGGTACATGTACATGTATATGCTACTTTTTAACAATATTTTGATAAAAAATAATTTTAAATGTGAGACTGCATACTTAGACAACGAGTTATGGTACCAGACCAGGAGAGCGTCTTCTCCAGGACCATCCTCACCAGCGCCTGGCTCGCGCCAGTATGGTCAGCTTTTGGATACATATCCACAAAACCTGCGATGAGGAAATATGCAGACAAGCGGTCTCAATATTTGCTGGGAGTGACAGTAACACTCCCAAAAGGAGTGTGATCTTACATTCAGATTTATTACCAAGGGTCGGCCCAAACTTCGGGAAGCTGTAGATTGACAATTCCATGTCACTCGCGTTACATTTTTGCACCATTTTGGTTACATTATACCCCACCTGCCTCCAACAAAGAAAGTATACATGCACACATAATGCATAAAGACAACTTAGGCCCCAAAGTATTCATACAAATTTAAAGTGCTGTAATTGCATTTAAAACTTTTATTTAATTCCAATTTGCGTACTCGTCACTCGCGTTACAGCAAAAAGGACATGGAAATTTTAGCCATAAATTCATTCTTGAATTAAGCTCAAGCCTTTACACACAGATGACAATTTAGTGGATCTGTTAGTACCCTGTAGACCTCTTAAAATAACAATGCAATTTGGAATCCACTAAGTTGTTTCAATTTGTAACAGCTTGCTCGAATAACTTCAATGTCTCGTCACTCGCGTTACGTCACTCGCGTTACCTCTCAGTTGAGGATACCAAAGTTTGAATGTTAATGAACATTAAACACCACAAAACCATACAATTATGTTGTGCCATAAAAACAGATCTCAGATACAGTATAACTGAAAAGAACTTTGTACACTTTATGTTCATCTCAGAAAATGACATGCATTTAACGTGCTTAAGGAAGTTTTGGAAATGTGAAAGACGAGTAACTGTTTGAAGGAACTGGACCATCTAACTTTCTAACAATTTGTTTTCGATGGTAATAAACAGAATCATAGTGTGTAGGCCACTTCCAGCTATTGCCTGCTCCTGTACGGATCATCACGGATACGAAATACTCGTTCTCGACAATACTGAGTATTTCACCAGGGTACACATCTTGGTCATACTTCATCAGACACCAATCCTTCACATTGAGAGTACCAATATCCGAGTCATTTAACGATACCTGTGACGTCATAGTATTGTCCCAACTGCAGATTATTTATCAAGAATTGTCTCCCAGCCACTACATATTATTTTCACACATGCATAGTACCTTTAGTCAATTAGTGCAGTGAAGAGACTCATTTGATGTTGCTTCCAGTGAGCACTTTGAATTTTTAATAGTGAGGGTGTAAAACAACATTATAGATCACAACTGAACACTGCTAACATTTGAATATGCGACGCCACATTCCTAGACCTAAATGACCGGTCAGAGCATCAAACTCGAATTCCAGGTGAGTCTGGACTGAAAAAGACCTCCCATGATGAATAACGTTTGATAAATAATTAAAAGTAATTCTAAAATATATTTTTGAAATCAAAAATACAAAACAGAGAATTATGTCAAATAAATAAAACATTTTTCAAAAATAAATTAAGGTACATGTCATTTTAACAGAAAATTTAAACTATGAGAATAGAGTACTATTAGATTTTTAAAAAAATGCAAAACTGGAGAAAAGAAAACATAAAATGTATCTGTAGTTATATTGAGAAAGCATAAGCTTGGAAAACTTTCAATAAAGTATAAAAGAGGAATGCAGTTGCGATATCACCCAGCTGTGACAGTAATACAGATATTATAAATTGGTATAACTTATAGTTAATTCAATTAAAATGCAACTGCATATAAACTCACTAATATCGGTTGGTCAACCATGAAATATAAAATAACGAACAGGTGAAGGAACTGCCAAAATTCCGAAATATGTCCCTTGGTCGAAATGAACTCTGCTAAAATGCTGGCCTATTAACTATTAACCCTAGTGAATTTTCAGCTATGTTTGCAAATATGCCTAAATAATTCCCCGGAATATAGTTGAGTGAATCACCAGGACTCCAACACTCAAGTTCCAAATGCTATTTCGACTAAGAAATGGTGGACCACACAATTCAAAGTTGGATGCAATTTGAGATGTATTGATAACCAAATAGCAGACGACAGGAAGCACATGCAGTGTGAGCAGGATCACAAGAATTCTGGGTATTTTTCTTTGGTATTTATATACCCACATGTTTAAAGTATTTATATTTCTGTCACACCCTATCCAGCATGTCATGACTTAATAACTAGAGCCTATGGGCTTTAATGAGATCTGGTAGCTGGGTTATTGGGGATAAGTTTGTAATGAAATAAACGCACAATTATATATTTAATTTCAAGTTAGGCACAGGTGGCACCAGGCACGAATGTATGTGGCTAAAACGCAATCACAAATTACATCCTGTGACAAGGTATAGGAAGGGCCATTCGTGCCATAAACGCATCCTTTAAACGTTTTAACTTCTTAAACGTTTAAAAATTGTAAAGCTTTAAAAAGTTTAAACGTTTAAACTTGAACCAACCAATCAGATGTTATGAACTGACATTTTTCCTGTTAAAAAGCAAACGTTTCCAGTTGTAAATTCGCGACTTTAGACGTTTCCTGTCAAAAGAAAAATTCGGTCTTTTAAAGGTTTCCGGTTAAAAGGATAACGTTTCCGGTTGTGATCGTCCAATCAGATTTTTTATTTGGGCCGCGTGTATTCCCACATCTACACCAACACGTGCAAATCTCCACTGGCAAACGTTTCCGGTATGTAGTGTATTTTAACCAATGAAAACCGTTCTTACAAATTAGGTTTTGGAGAATATCTTTGGCACCGGGACAATTTGCGCAGGACATGATGCACGGTGGGCATGAGGAATACAATATGCGCGAATATTTGTAAGGGTTATTTTGATTGGTTCAAACAGACTATATAGCGGAAACGTTTTGCCAGTGGACCTATGTTGATGTTGGGGTTTGAACATACGCGGCAGCAATACAAAAATCTGACTTGACGATCACAACTGGTAACGATTTCCCTTAAACCGGAAACGTTTAAAAGTCTCGAATATTACTACTGGAAACGTTTGCCTTTTGACAGGAAACGTCTAAAGTATTGGACGTTACAACAGCAAACGTTTGCTTTTGGACAGGAAAGGGTTCCAAATGTCAATTCATGACATCTGATTGGTTGGTGCAAGTTAAACGTTTAAATTTATTAAACGGTTGGATTTATGGCGCGAACGGCCCTTCTTAAAAGGTACCGACATAATGAAGTTGAACATACCAAAGAAAGGCAGTCCCAGGATAAAAGTAACTCCGAAAATGGAAGCCGAAATATAGAATATTATATCACAATGACTTCCATTTTCGGAGTTACTTTTATCGTAGTTTATGTGAAATTGATCTGTGGGAACAATGAAAGGTAGTCCTATAATAAGGGAAGTTGCACACGTTACGCTAACCATGTGTTACATGTACCCAATTAATTTCCGTCCAATTAAACATCCAACCTTGACTCAACCAAAATAGCTGAATTTTGCTCTCTATCTTGATACATAATTCCTCCAATACGTCAGTTCGGGAATCCAGATGAACACCATGACCACCATGTTAATTTAACCAGCATAAAGAAAGCAATATGATACCTTCAGTGAAATGAAGTCCAGGCCTAAATACCCACAGGGGGTTAAGGTCAGTTTGTACAGAACATACATGTACCTAGGGGGTAATAAGAGAGATTATACCTAGGGGTAAATAGAGATTGATTTAGTGTTATGAGTGACAAGGGCTGGACATCAAGGTTGATGATGGTTATGTCACAAGTTAGGATAAGACAAGACATGTATTCAGGCCTTATTTTTTCAAAATCTGGCGTGAACGATTTACCGTTCGCGTGATTTTTAGCGTACGTAACCGATCGTTCGGTTACGCACCAACTTTGTTGCGTAACCGATGGGTTACGTGAAAGGTTACGTAAATTTTCGAAACAATTTGGAGCCACGTGTGGAAAAATCAAACCAGACACGGATTATTCCAACTAAAACGTATTATTTCATTAATTATTTCACGTGAGTTCGGTGTTTATTACTAAAAAATACGATTAGTTATGTGAAGATCGTCTACAAATGTAAAAAAGAGCGTCATTTATTCAGAAAAGTTTGTTGAAACGCGTAAAACGCACCTTGTTTACAAGCTTCTGCAACGAAATCCTGGAAGCCCCTCCCCACGTTAAAGATAACAAATTGAAGGGTAACAACTCTGCTTTCATTTCAACACAACCTTATTTCAGGTCACGTGGTAAAAATGCGTCGATTTTATTGGGTGAAAATGGTCATGTGTTTCGAATCCTTCTCATTCAACCCCAATAAACCCGCGAAAATGCTGATCACCTGACTAACCAGACTTCCTGATTGGTCAAACTGCTCCAACTGCAATAATACGAATATGCCCAAAATGTCTTCTGGTTTCGCTGAGGGAAGCCACACGTCGCGTAAACAAAAGGATTTTTACCGATTCACTTGGAATGGTTAATAAATATTCAATATTCGTTATGCTACGAGTAACCAGGAATACATACCGTGACATCTATAAGAAGTTAGACGAGTTATTTAGTCGAGATGAAGCAAAACAGACCGTCCATCGGCATCGGTAGTATTCTGAACGTGATAAAATTCCTTACGTGAGTTTTACGGTACACTATTTTGCCGAAATGCGATTCCTAAATATTTCTAAAGCTGTAAAATGCCAAATATGTTCTGAATGTATGTTCAGGGTTTCAAAATGATTTATTGTGCATCAAATAACATCCATTATTTCAATTTATTGGTCAATTCCATCGACCAGACAGTCGCCACTTCTCGGCAAATAGTTTTCAGTGCTGACCTATTTCCATCTGGGCATGCGTAATTGTCTGCCCAGTGAAAACGAAACCACTCCGACACAAACAATTTAGCTAGGCCATAAGCAATTCATGATTTATCAAACAACCACGGCCATATAAATTAGCCTGCCAGTCGATAAAAGGAGAAAGAGAAAGTGGACGGTATACGCGGAAATATCGCTGTCGCCACTTTTTATTTTATTTTCACTTTGTGCAGACAGACAATGCCGACTTGTGACTTGCTGGCAGATAATTGCGCTCCACGGGAACGGTGACCGTTCGCGTAAAATATGATTTGCGTAACCTTCACGTAACCTGAACGAGCGTTCGCGTCAAAAAATAAGGCCTGTGTATTACACTTTCTGGATATTCCACAGGTTGACTGGTGGAGTACAAGATAGGAAAAGATTATAAGATCTGTACAGCTTGCTCTTGTGAGAAAAGCAAACAGTGGCCTGCAAAGGTGATAATGAGACAATGGTGGTCAGATTGGCTGCTATGGTAGAGCATCTCTCACATATACACCTAACCAGCTAAACTGTATAATTTTATCAGCAGTGTCCAAGCTTTGGTAAAGTGACGATACCAATCTGCCATACTTTAGAGCGTATTAATCTCATATTTTGTAGGGAAACAATGAACAGAGTGATATTTAATGCAGATAAGGGATCAAATATATGCCAAGTGACTATTAGTGACTAAATATAGACATACAAAAGCCTTTCAACCACTAAGGATCCCCAAAACTCATCTCTGTGGAATTACTTTCATGCAGCGTAAGGCTATCCCGTGAGTCGGTTTGCACTTTTGTCCATTTCCCTACAGCATTCTAAAGAGCCTCTGGCTAACGCCAGATCTCAAAAATTGGAATTTGAAAATAGTAACTTCCACCAGATAGCGTCACTCGCGTTACACTCCGTCACTCGCGTTACATTGTCACTCGCGTTACTAGATTTGGCGCTACCACTGGAAGAAGTAACATGGTAGGAACTCAAAACCATGGTCATAGAATAGAATAGAATAGAATAGAATAGAATAGAATTTATTAACCAATCAGGTGCCCACGTGGAGCGTACAATCAATACCCCTCCCCCCTTTCTTTGATACAATTGATTCAAACAAACATGTACAACACACATATGTTCATGACAACTGACAGAAGCAGTGATAGAAGTAGCTCAATTCAACTTGAAGTTTTTTGTCTAATAAAAGGAAAAGTAGCATTTACCGTCACTCGCGTTACATAACTGTGACTCCATCCAAAATTTACAATGTGTGACAAAATTTACAAATACCTGGTGAATTTTTTTTATGATTTTTCAAGACACCATTAATCATTAATGTAAATAAAAAAAGAAATCCTCCATTTTGCAGCTAAACAATGGTAATAAAATCTAACCAATTTTGGGAGATTATTGAAAGCAAAAATAAGAAAATTTGATCCTGGAACTTCAAAACACCCCAGGTTGGAAAATTCTGCGGCAATCTTACTGAATTTTTAGATTTTATCTCTATACTGTATCACCATGATAAAACAATCTCATTGTGGCACATTCTCCAGATTTTATTTTTTGGCTCCATGTCCCAAGTAGCATGGATTGTATGAGATGTGTTTCTGATCAACACTTTTACCAGGTTAGGTTGAATATCTCATTGGGTACCTGAATTGGGGTACAGTACCTCAGTGCCATATCAATTTTAGTTTTCACATATTTATGCATTAATTCACACATCTGTTCAAATCCTGGAAGGCATGGATCATTTTTCAGCAAATTATTGTCATTGAACAGACAGAGTACACATTTTAATCAATCACTTTGAAATTTTCAAAATGTTAGATCTCTTTAATTTAATATTTAATCTCTCTAGCACTCAAATAAAGACTGCATATAATGACATGCTTTTATGTTGTGAACATGTGTAAATTTCAAGGATGTACATGTGACTAGTTCACAAATTGAATTCAAATGTCTGACACACATCACACATTCTGCTAGCATGGCAGTGTGATTCAGAATTAATCGGCAGAGGACTGTTTATAGGCGTGCACATGCTAGCCGTGTGTGTCATTTTTTGCCATAAAAATAAGCCTTATCATGCAGTGTCAAGTGCGCATGTCACATCCGGGTCTTAGGAAAGAAATACAAAGTCACATGGTCAAACTTTGTATATATAGACAACAGACTGGCACTGTTTTCTGGCGTTTATGAAATTTTTTCAGCAAAAAAGGTTTTTTGGTGACGGAGCAAATAAATACAGGTATTCGCGTATAGAGGGAAGCCCCCAAAACACGGCAGGGCATTAAATTCACCCGTTGAAAATGCCAAACGATCGCAAACATTCGAAGAGGTTCAAGATGCACTGTGATTTGCCTGGGGGTACCTACATTATCCCCCAACAACAGTTTCCCCAGCAACAGTTTCCCCACCAACATTAAGTTACATTCCGAATAAATAACTTCAAATTTCTTTGTAGCATTGTTTACGAGTGAGCCTTGTGAAGCTTGTTGATTAATCCGTAATCCCATGATAAGTCATCTAGCCTACTATTGATTCACTTGCCCAATTGTCTTCATCTTACCTTACTGCTGTTGCTTGTTGAATAATCCGTAATCCCATGTTAAGTCTTCCGCGAACTATTGTGCAAACTTAAAAAAAAGAATCGAGGTGGGGAAATGACCGCAACAGTGTGATTATCAGCAGATCGTAATTATTACAGCACGTAATATTAGGGTGGGGAAAATGTCACCTGGGGAAAATGTCGCGAGGGGATACTGTCGTGGGGGAACATGTCGGTGGGGAAACTGTCGCTGGAAACTGTCGTTGGGGGATAATGTCATGGACACATTCGCCTGTCAGAACTCTGTTTCGTTTGCGTAGCGAAGTCAGGTCAGGCCTTGCATTTCGCATGGGTTGATTGTATCCTTTAACCTTAAATCAGCCCTGTAAAGTGCAAGGTCTGCAGGTGTGGAAAAAAGAGCTTTAAGAAAGGGAACAATAACTCTGGTCACCTGCTAGGCTAAAATTAATCAGAGGGTCCGCTGGAGTACGTGAGTGAATTCAATTAAGTATGTTGATTATGCGTTTTGCGGGTCCCACCCGTTGTGAGCCTCGACGCGGGAACACACACACACTGACCAGGAAACGTGGCACAAGTTTACAGCATTGCCAGTCAGAAAAACAGGTCTTTTTTTTATGTGCGACTAAACAGGGATAACAAGTTTATATATTTTTTTTTTGACGCGTGCATCGCATCATATCGCGCAGTTGGAGGGCCTTTCCAACTTCTAAAATCTTCCACTGTCAGCCCATGCTTTCATGCTTCTGAAGGCTTGGGGAACCACCTCATCGGTTTGTTTATCTTTCTTCAATCCCAGAATGCACCGCGGCCAGCGACACTCCAATAAGGCATATTCATTTAGTGAGCTACTTACTACAGTTATATCCCTGTAATTTGCACGAGGCCAGTTGATAGAATGCTACAATATACAGTCTGAAAAAAAAATGTGGAATATCTCTAAACATGTATATTCAACACATTTTTCAATGTTACAAAATTAGACGATGAAATTAAAATGTGTAGTCTGTTTAATGATAATAATTTGATGAAAAATGACCAAGATAGCCAGATATGTGATCAACAGGTGGGGGAAATGTTGAAATTGACCTGATTCCGGCGAAAAGGGATGATTCCGCCCAATTTGGGTGAATGACGTCATGAATCCTCACCCCAATTAGGCTGAATTAATCGTAACCCAAAGTGATCATTTTTTTAAAATGATAAATATCTCAAATGCTGAAGTGACCACTTTTGGCGCTGAAATAGGGAACATGCTTTCTACGATACCATAAAATTTATGACGAACATTTGCTTATGAATTGTGCAGGAAAGTGGAATATGATGTTGTCTTGCAAAAAATGATAAATCCGATTGATACAACTTTCCCGTTTATAAGTTTCGATAGAAAAACATGTTTCACTCACGTTCATACCTCTTGCTGTTGTTGTTACCGCCATGTTCTGGTCGAAGTCCAGGCCACGAGGCTCAACTAATTGATCAATTTTTTTTTTAAAGATCATATTCCGTAAGCAGCATAAGGGGAGGTAATCCTGTGGAGAGCTCATTTGGTAATGGAATTGAATTGAATTGAATTTTATTCTCTCAATCTTGGCCTCACCCGTATCAACTCATATTTATGAACTATCAATTAAATTCGCCTGGCAGTTCCAAAACGAGGCAAACAAAGATGGCGGCAAACACGCTGCACACGCTGTGGTCGTTTTCAGAACAGTTTGACTTTGAAAAAATACTATAAAATGGTAAGTAATCTGCATGTCTTGTGTTTATTTTTTTATTGACAACATACTCCACCTTCCCACAAACTTCGCTGACAGGATAGAAATATGAGTTTTACAGTTTTCTAGAGAGGAGGTCATGGACAAATGCGCTGAATATTATCATCTTTCAAAGTTGTGGTCTTTGGATGAACGGGAGGAAGCACTTTGGGTTATGATTAATTCAGCTTAATTGGGTTGAGGATTCATGACGTCATTCACCCAAACTGGGCGGAATCATCCCTTTTCAGGTGATTCAGGTCAATTTCATGATTCAGGTCAATTTCAACCTTTCCCCGACCTGATCAACTGATCCATGCCCTCCAGGGTTTGAACAGATATGTGATATAGCAGTCTTAGGTACTGTACCCCAACTTAGGTGTAATATCCTACATGAGGAATTCAACCTAACCTGTTTACACACTGAGGGATAGGGATTGTTGTTGTTGTCAGATTGTTGTTGTTGTTGTTGAGCAATGATACAAATTTTCCTGTACCTCCTCTAACTTTGCCAGCACTTCGGCCGGTGTCATGGCTTCCATCTCTTCATCGCTAGCATTGTTAAACTCGTCTAAATCTGCCATATCGTTATATGACACAGAGAAACGACTGTCATGAAGAATTTCCACAAAAACAAAACAATAATGGGTTCGTTCTCGGTTTTACCGCCATATTTGCAGTTCAAGTCGATGATTGGTCCGTTTCAAAGATAATAGCGGATTATGTTATTAAAATGAATTTGAGAACATCTAACGGCAAAACAAAGGCTAAAATAATGCAATTTATTTTTACATTTAATTTGTGTATTCATTACAGAAGTCTCACCTGAATCTCGCTACCGGGAGACGAGACTTGGCAGAGAATCAGAAAGGAAAAGATGGCGACGAGCCGTCGAGCCTTGTTGCCAAACGAACCAAATTCTCCAACCCAACAAAATGATCCTGGGAGAGAATTATTTGAAGCCTGTAGGAACGGAGATCTTAGTAAAGTTAAAAAGCTTGTTACACCACATAATGTGAATGCTAAAGATACTGCTGGCAGGAAGTCCTCTCCTTTACATTTTGCAGCGGGTAAGCATTTTTTCTTCTTCACGTTTTTTACTGTCCGAAAAATCACAAAGTTCACAGGATCGTGTTCTGAGATTTCTGTTGCACCAGAGATCAATCCCCATCAGCTTCAAGAGTGGATATACAGGTATACAACGAAGTGCTTGGGAATTACTGTCTGCACATGATCGCATGGTTCTCACATCTTGCTTCAATCAGATTTCTTGTGTGATGAGAGGATACCAACCAACGTTGTGATGCATCGCCATCGGTTTCAAGAGGGGATTACAGATATCAGGGTTTCATAGAAGTCCAAATTTTTGCCACCGGATACTGAAAATTCAATATTTTTTTCACCTGAATTGAGTATTTTTACGTTTTTGTCGCCGGCCGACAGACTTCTATTGAGTTTATTTCTAATTTTGCAACCGCCATGAGTAATGTATATAACAAATTTTCATACGACCATCAATGGAGCCTGTCAATACCGCTATGTATTTGAATTGTGAAAATAAAGCAACAAACAGATAATTTAACATCTTCAGTTTTATGTTCTTAATTTACCAAGGTCTAAGATACCATCTATTTTCAGCACGTTATGTCACATTGTGGATGTCAACAAGACAAGATTACACAAGGCAATTCAAATTAATTTTTAAAATTACAAACTTAGTAATTTTGAATGAAATCGATGTATCAGTTCCTGGCTTGCAAATGATGTCCAATTTAAGTATGCAAGTTTTGAAACGTTCCAGCTACGCTGATTAAAAACCACTTGGATCTGGACCAGACTTCCTTTTCAAAATCTTACATTATATAATTTTTGCGTGGAAATTTCAACTTTTCAAAAGATTTGATGTGAAATTTGGCAAATATTCGGACTAAAATTAAAAGTCCAGTACAACTCCAGGGTTAAATTCAAAAGAGAAATTAAAAAGGAGAGATGAAAAGACAATGCAAAAAAAAATTACACGATTGAAGACCAGCAACTGCAGCTAGTCCTTGGCGACCATAAACTCATAAAAATGAAATGAAGAGAGAATTCTGTTTGAAAAGGCACACAATTTTGTAAACTATTGCGCGAAGGCAGCTGGCTCACTTTCGATAGGATCATGTGGACTCTAGAGAGATACATAAGTTTACCATGTTTGGTTATTGAAGGCTGCAATTAAGTGCCAAACAGTTTGACTTGACCACCCTTATTGGAAGAATGAATTTGCCAATAACGTTTGACCTAAATCATGTAAATGCAGTACGCCAGACTTTTGTTGATGGGGCAGGCATTTGAAATGTTTCTGTGCTGCCCTAATGTGGGACACTTGTTTCAGGATAATAGACAGATCAGTTAAATTCAATGCCAGAAAATGGATGCCTAGTCTAGTAATTTTAAAAATCAACTTCAGTTGTTATGGTTTGTTTGCACCATGGAGGTAATAATCGGATCCGATTTTACCTCCATGTTTGCACCATCTCATTAAATTTTAAAAAAGTTTTGACAGTATAAAAAAAATTCAAGTCTTCTTTATGTATCTTCAAATCACAGAATGATCTAGTCAGGTTTATATTGTGGCTAAATCAGTTCGCTGTCTTTGAATTATCCATTCAAACGTTATTAACTACGGTACAATCAAACTTTGGTTTCAGTTTCAACATCGTACAATGCGTACATGCGAACGACATGCCAGTTTCTTTACAACAACAACACAACAAGATCGTTCAGCTTTGAGTGAAAACAAATGCCCTATGCGAAGATTATATCGTCTCCTTTATGATAAATACTATTCAGCGATGGTCAGATATTTACCAGTCCATTCCAAGGAGAGTTAGACGTCTTTGGGGGCTTATTCATTCCCACGTGTCAAACTTTCCCAGCAATTTTTTTTCCGCCACACAACGCAATTCGGAAACCTCCACATACATTTAGTATGAATACAGGCTTTAGGGTTACCGACGGCATGACCCCGATAACAGTTCGGGAAACGGACATAAATAATTAGCGGTCGGCCAACCGAAGTTTAACTGAGCGGTACCGAATCACACGGAAATGACCGAAGATGTCGACCTATTTTTCTGGTATTCCCCATTTCCCGATTGTTTGTCCGCAATATCTTTCGATTATAAATTACGAAATTACGAAGTATTGGCCTTTGGAGACTTCAGTTTTTTTTCCAAAATTTCAGTTTTTTCCCTTCTAAAACACTCAGACTTCAGTTTTTTGGTGGCAAAATTGAGTTTTTACGGGAGTTTTGACACCGAATACCGGTGTCAAAACACGACGTGTATGAAACCCTGGATATACAACAACAACAAAGCATGTCTAGGAGAACACAAATTAAGCCACCTCGTATAAATCTCAGAAGTACCGCATATTCATGCCAGGCCTGAGACTGAAGGGCAGGTTAATGCACAGGCATATTTTTTCATGTGAGCCCCTTAGACATGTTGGAGAAAATACCTTGATCGAGGTATTATACCTTGATCATGGCATTATACCTCGATTGAGGTATTATACCTCGATTGAGGTATAGGCCTATACCTCGATTGGGGTATAGAGCTATGCCAATTTCAGTTTTTATATATTTTTGGAAAATGTGGACATCCACACATACCCCGGACTGCATGGTTCTTTAAACAGCATCTATGGTTTCATTGTTCCATGATTTTCACAGCAACTTATTGCTTCATTTTATACGACTAAACATTCAAAGTAGCCACTTTAATATTTCAAAAATGAAACATGGCTTCAAATGACATATTTGGTAAAATTTATTCTGTAAATGTAAATGGCATGTGATGGCATACATCCATGTCCGAGTCATGCGCAAATTGCAGGATGTAAGAGGCATTGCCTGTTTAATGAATCAAGTTTGACAGACACGCAATGTAATCTGCTAGCATGTGCACATAAAAAATAGACCTCTGCTCTGTGTATTCTAACCCCAGGGCAGGGCCTAATCCAGGCCCCGTTATAACAGGTTTGGGCGCCATGAATTTGGACGCCCAAATGAAAGAAAAAAAATGGAGAAAAAAAAATGAAAATTTTAAATTGTTGGGGTTTTTTGGGGTTTTTTTGTAGCAAATTCCCTCTGTGAACAAGCTGAAACCTATACTAATGCAAGTACTATTGCCAAATATTAAGTTATTAGGCTGTATTTAGAACATTTAATACTCCCACAGCTTCCATGGGCTTCGACAGTCCCACATCGCGGCCTATTTCACTATAACTTATCGCACTCTGTGCCATGTAAGGGTGCTCAAACTAAAATTCTAGATCAGGCCCTGGACCCTGCCATTTGTGTGCATGCTAGGAGATTGTGCAATGCATCGGACAGTTTAATCTAATTTATTCATCAGTCAATGCATCTACATTCATGCAACATGGGCATGACCTTGAGATGGAAGTATGCCATCACATGCCATTTTGAATTTCATTTACAGAGAATAAATTTCACCAAATATGTCATCTTTTATTTCTGAAATACTAAAGTGGCTAATTTGAATGATTAGTCGCATAAAACGAAGCAATACGTTGCTGTGAAAATCATGAAACAATGAAGCCATAAATGCTGTTGAAAGATCCATGCAGTCTGGGGTATGTGTGGATGTCCACATTTTCCATAAATATATAAAAACTGAAGTTGACATAACGCTATACCTCAATCGAGGTACAGGCCTATACCTCGATCGACGTATAATACACCTCGATCAAGGTATTTTCTACAACCTGTCAGTCAAACAGGATGTCTGGGCTTGGGAAAAAGTGTGATCCCGGACATTCTGCACTGGTGGGGGGCCCTTTTCCAGCGCTACCTTCTATCGGCATGAGGACTAAAATTCAAACCATGCCCATGACCAAGGGTATTTGTGGCGAGTAAACTTCCTGTAGTGCAAAAGTCCTCATGCTAGCCAGCCCTTTTCCAACAGAGTTGTGAGATTGAAGAGTGGTGTTGGCGAAAGTTGGTTTCATTGAGGAATGGTTTTGCCAGATGTTCACAGACTATTGCCAGGTTGTTTTCAAGCATTGTAGGTATATCTGGAGTGCGTTCACGGGGTATGTAGTGAGGCATGGTTTGAATTTTAGCCCTCGTGCTGATAGCGCTGGAAAAGGGCCCACCAGTGCAGGACGTCCGGGCTGAACACTATATTCCCAGCTCAGACGTCCTGTTTATGGAACTAGAGAGCCAGCAACACCACCATCTTGGGACACTGTGGTAGCGCATCAATCAATAAATGAAAAGGAATTTATATTCTCATATATTTTACATAATAGTATCCAACAGAAAGATTCTTTGTATTAAATATTGTGTTGTTTAAAAATTATTAACCTTCAAACTGCTTTTGCATCGATAACGGTAAAAGACAAATTCATTTAGATTTGAAAATTTAATTTTTTGAAGCAGTTGTCTTTGCCAAAATACACATTTTACAATAGAGAAAAACTATAAAATGTTTAATCATCTGGCATTTTCAGTAAATCTCTGGCTGTAAAATGAACAAAATGTAAAAAAATTGTTTTTACCGTTATTTGTACATTTTCATGAAAATGGCCCTTATAGTTATACAGTTACTTATTCAGCCTGCACTTGTATGTTTAGTGTGCACTCAACATGCTGAAATATATTTTTAGAAAGGTGAGTTGTCTCACCTTTATTATGCTATCTAGAAAATTTCTGATTTTAGGGTTGTCCGAAGTACATGTATAAAAATAGTTCCAAACTGTTTATTCTTTCTCAGACCAGAATAGTTATCCTTTAGTGGTTGACAGGCTTTGTAGGCTTATATATAGTCACTTAGCATGTACTTGATCCCTTACCTGTATTAAATAATACTCTGTTAATTGTTTTCCTTCAAGATATCAGATTAATACGCACTAGAGTATGGAAGCCTGCTATGGTCACTCTTCCAAACATTGACCTCAGCTTGGAGAAATACAGTTCAGGAGGCAACATGTACATGTGTAAATAGCTGCCCTACCATAGCTCTGGGGCTGTACATGTATCTATGCTGGGTCTAGTTTCTGATCAATGGTCAAGCTAAAACTAGGTCATCACATGGACTGGTGTTAGATATATAGGTACATGTATGTGGTGAAAATAATGAATCAATTGAAGTTAAACTTAGAAATAATACTATCTGACATATTCTGAGATGGATGTCTTGCCACTTATTGTTTCATGCATTCATGTGTTCTAATACTTTCATTCAGTGCCAGTACTGGGTGTACATGTATGTATAATAGTATTACCACTACATACGGATCAGCTTGGTATTATGGCCAGTTTTTCATGTGCTTTTTGGGGGCTTTTTCAAACAAATAGATACAATTTTGAATTGAAACTCTGGAAAAGAAATCTGCTACTCAGGAAGCAGCTATTCTTTTGAGTTTTACTATCTCCACTATTGCAGCCAGTCAATCGATAGTCTCTGAAAATGATACTCGGGTATCACAATCAGTTAAAAACTATTTTTCCTGTTAGCCATAAATTACAAAACACTAATTTACAAATGGAAGTACAGTGCAATAAAATCTAGATTATGCAAGGAGAAGTTCACTTGCAATGGATGTAACTTGTTATCTGTCCCAACCCTCAATCAAGCAACAACTTTTATCTTCTGAACCACCCTTCTATATATGCCCATGGGCCTAGTTAAAATGTTAATATTCATGACAATCAATGACTTACATGAACAACATACATGCATCTTTTTGGTAATCTTGGGATAAATTTGCATTCCAGCTAATAATGTATTTATATGTAACTTGTCATTGGAGACAAAAGTAGACTATGGTGACAGAGTAAAATAATCTAGCTCCCATCAGCGTCCAATATTCTTTTCTTGCTATAAAGAAAAAAAAGAATGAAAAGAAAAAATGAAAGTTTTTCTTTTTCCTTTATACCAATCACGATGGAATAATTCTTTCCATTTTAGCTGTGTATGACAGTCTTCTTTAGTCGGTGGAACTGTAAGGCCGGTTTCAACGTGCTTTCAGGGAGCACGATTTTGCTCACCCCACTCATTAGTACATGTACATTCAGTCAATGTAAAACATTATAGATCTGCAAGAAATGTCCAGTTCGTATTTGTAGTTTGAACAAACGATGTATGCAAATGAATTTCTCATTTAAAGCGGCTCGCCATTATCCAAAATATCCATTTGCACAAGTTCTGGTGCAGTCAAGAAACATCGTGTGTCAACACGTTATGAACGTCCTGGTAACGTCATAATGCAATGTCACAATCACTTTGACGCATCGTGTGACGTCACTCCAGCTCTTCTTAAAACAACAGGCAAAATTATTAAAATTAAACCTCTTCATGCGTTTCTAAATCAGAAGTAATGTGGGCCCCCCAATTTTTATTCTAAATATTGAATCTAAATTGAATTTGGAACATAATCACCAAACATGGAGAAATGACATGAATTTAGGCATTCAAACAGCAGTTGATTTAAACATTCATGGTAATAATAATACTGAAACAGTAGTGAAATGAGCGAAATAGCCTTATATCAAAATATTCAAAAATCACGTGGGACCTCCAAATTTGTTTTCGATGTTTGGAATCTATAAAAGTAACTTAAACTGAGTATGAAGGAAATCACATGGATTTCAATTTACACTGGCAGAGTTAGATACAGGGTATCACAGCGTCCTTTAAAAGGACACAACTATAAAATCAAATGACCATTTTTCCACAAAATCAAATGACTTTATTTTAGAAAACTCATAGATTAAGGTGAATCTCGGGGGCAAAAGTCACAGTAGTTTGTGTAAAACACTCAAAGAACACAAACTGACAATGTTTTGCAGGGCTTCGTGTTTAAAATTAAGTACGCGAGCTAAATATAGCCCACGTCAAAATATTTAGGAGATGGTATTTGAAAGTCCGGCGAGTGGTTGCCTGTTTACGTGAGCTAAAAATCACTCGCGTGACATGAATTTACGCGAGTGTTTTCGTGCAGGTGAGCTATCACTCACACTAAACACGAAGCCCTGGTTTTGGCATGTTCAACACCATTTGAGTGATATTAGCCATTTTGCAAAATTAGTTTTTTCAAATAACGACAAAGCTATTTTCAAACAAGGACTTTGGCGAAAATCCTGCATCTAACCCTGACTGGGGAGCCACCTTAATATAATTTGTGAAATTGAAATATTTGGGAAGTTGCAGCAAAGATTACATGTAACTGCAGAATGGAGGCATGTGCAGCATTGTTTGTTCTGTGCCAGTGCTCGATACAGGTAACATAACAATGGAAAACTAGTTTAATATTGTAGATAGATCAGCATACTGGCTGGGTTGGACTTGTTATTGACACCATTGTGAGGCCAGCATCATTGGACAACAATGGGCGGGCCAGTTTGTCTTGACCAGCATGACCAGTGTCCAGTCTGACAGGTTCCTTCAATGTACCCAGACAGTTGTCACCTCACTGACCCTCAACATGTCACTGTGGAGCCATCTGTGACTTGGTCAGAGGAGCTCTTATTTCAGAGTTCCTGTTGCTACTGTCTCTCACTGACACCTTGTCATCCTTGTCAATCTACAATTACTGGTACAATAGTCTGATCATGTCACTTTTCTGACAGGCAAAGGCAATGTGTACATGGCAATGACCTTCAATGAAGCTCCTTATACTAGGTGTTGGCATATTTTTCCATACCCCAACATCTTCTTGATGGAAAATGCATTGTGTAGTTCTTAAGTTAAATTCAAATAAAGAAATGTGACAAAAGCCCCAGCAGTCAAAAACCCGGTGGACAAAGTCCCAAGAACCAAAGTCCTCAAGAACAAAAGCCAGGCGGATAAAAGCCCCATCTACCTTTTCAAAATATTTTAAATTCAAATTCACTACTTCGGTCCTTGAGACTACAAATAGGAGTTATTTTATGAAATTTTATTAAACATTTCAGTATCTCTGTCAGAAGGTCAATAATTATGACCTCAGAACTCGTCTTATTCAGTGTAGACCATATGCATTGAATATAAAATACTGGCACATACACTAACTGAAAAACAGAAGATTTTGAAGGAAAAGAATTGGTCAAGAAATAGTAAAACTTTGACATCATCATCTGATGATGTGCATTAAGAAAATTTCAGAATTATACAGAATTATTCCTGTAAATTCCAAAAACAACCAGACATGGGCATAAGACCCCATGGCTGTGTGTGATTTGTGGCCAATAAGGTTAGTTTTTATGGTTGTGAAAAAGGACTAACGAAGACAAGTTCACCTTTGGTTTATCAGTTATAATTTATTCTCAAATGTTTGCCACTAGCATAATTATGTCTGCCCCAACTATGTTGGGGGGAGACATCTAGTGTTTGTGCTGTCTGTCTGGATGTCTGGATGGATGTCTGTCCGTCCCCTTGCCTTGTCTGCAAGATATCTTGAGAACTACTGGATGGAATTTCACCAAACTTGGATGGAAGCTTCATTGGGATAGCCCCCTCATTTGATTAGGTTTTGGTGTATGTGCGTGCATTCATCCGTGTCCGGTGTCCGTCCGTCCGTCCATCTACTTGTACATGTATATACAGGGCTTACCTGCAAGATATCTGGAGAACTACTAGATGGAATTTCACCAAACTTGGATGAAAGCTTCATTGGGATAGCCCCCTCATTTGACTAGGTTTTGGTTTGTGTGCATGCGTTCATCCGTGTCCGATGTCCGTCCGTCCGTCCATCTACTTGTACATATATATACAGGCCTTGTCTGCAAGATATCTTGAGAACTACTGGACGGAATTTCACCACACTTGGATGGAAGCTTCAGTGGGATAGCCCCCCTCATTTGATTATGTTTTGGTGTGTGTGCGTGCATTCGTCCATGTCCGGTGTCTGTCCGTCCGTCCATCTACTTGTACATGTATATACAGGGCTTGTCTGCAAGATATCTGGAGAACTACTGGACAGAATTTCACCAAACTTGGATGGAAGCTTCATTGGGATAGCCCCCTCATTTGATTAGGTTTTGGTGTATGTGCGTGCATTCATCCGTGTCCGGTGTCCGTCCGTCCGTCCATCTACTTGTACATGTATGTACAGGCCTTGTCTGCAAGATATCTTGAGAACTACTGGACGGAATCTCACTCCACTTGGATGGAAGCTACAGTGGGATAGCCCCCTCATTTGATTAGGTTTTGGTGTGTGTGCGTGCATTCATCCATGTCCGGTGTCCGTCCGTCCGTCCATCTACTTGTACATGTATATACAGGGCTTGTCTGCAAGATATCTGGAGAACTACTGGACAGAATTTCACCAAACTTGGATGGAAGCTTCATTGGGATAGCCCCCTCATTTGACTAGGTTTTGGTGTGTGTGCATGCGTTCGTCCGGTGTCCGTCCGTCCGTCCATCTGCTTGTACATGTATATACAGGCTTTGTCTGCAAGATATCTTGAGAACTATTGGATGGAATTTCACCAAACTTGGATGGAAGCTTCATTGGGATAGCCCCTGCATTTGATCAGGTTTTAGTGTATGTGTGCATGCATTCATCCGTGTCCGGTGTCCGTCCAACCGTTCATCTACTTGTACATGTATATACAATGAAAATCGCTTCTTTGCAATTAATATTTTTAGATACGCAGCTTTGTTTAAGATACTTATTGCTACATTCATTTTATAGCACTTTCCCTTAAATTATGTGCCCATTCAAGGCAAGGTGGGAGGTTGGGGGAGACGTATGTTTTTGCTCAAAAAAACAACCAGCATAGGCTTCATGCCGGAGCGGCAACTCAAGGGTCAAAGCGGAACCTCTAGTTAAAAGTTGCAATGTGTTAATACTTTTTTTTTGTGAATTAAGATTAATGTGGCACTTCAGGCTGGCTGGTCTGAATTTTTTATCAAGACATGTGAATATAATTTACAGGAAAGATTTCAGGTAAACTAGAAATTCACAGCCAATAGAATCAGCAATAAGCTGCATATGGTCTGAAATTAATGCCTTTCCTGTGTTCTTTATGATGTATTCCTTGTTCATATGTATGTTCTTAGAATAATTCTTTGAACTGAAGCTGAAACATGTATGACCATAAATTTTCTTGATGAACTAAAATCTACATCACCATTTCCATCTGGGTATAAATGTACGTTGGAGCTCCCACGACTGTCTGCGGTAAAATGCAATGTTACATGATTTATTGTTGACTCTATAAAGTAGAGGTGGGGATTAACAACATTGTCAGGGCTGGTATACAGGCAAGTCACTCGAAAGAGTTACCAAATCTCGGGGATAATTATAGTGTTAGTCGATATGAAAACTGCCTATTAAAAAATCTTTTTGCCAGATTTGGACATTCTGATTCTTTGATTTTCATCCTTCTCTCCCATTTTACAATTTTGGCCTGTCCATTTTAATTTGACTTTGCAATGGGCAGGTGGATGGATCTCTCTTAACAATATTGAGGCTTAAAATTTGCTCTCTAATACATACCATGCTATTATAAGGGAGAAGTGTAGATCTCAATTTGAATGTCATCCTTGACATTGCATTGTGAAATCAGTTGTGCAGAATGTGTGATTTATTTGTTTTTAAAGACCTGCACCTGATGCAGTAATCAACATCGAGATCTGTGTTTCCATTTGTACATATGTACTTATAGTTCTCATGATCTGTGATTTCAGGATTTGGCCGGAAGGATGTGGTGGACCATCTATTGGATTGTGGGGCTAATGTCCATGCCCGTGATGACGGAGGTCTCATCCCCTTGCATAATGCTTGCTCCTTCGGGCATGCAGAGGTCGTCCAACTATTGCTCCGTCATGGGGCAGATCCCAATGCACGGGACAACTGGAACTACACCCCATTGCATGAAGCTGCCATTAAGGGGAAAATTGATGTGTGCATAGGTATGGTCATTGTTGAATATAATGTTTTGAACAAAGAATGAGCAAATATGCTCTGATGTACTCGCTTAATCATATATTTTGTACCCAGCATCTTGTGTATGATATTTCGAGAGTAAAAAAGACCCATTTTGTTTCCCTGCATTTGCCATCGAGATATTATTTCATTTGTTTCATTTTCACATAACATTATTAGGGCTGGAAATAAGTGGTAACCTGTCATTCAGGTTGCCAGCAGATAGTCAAGTAACATGACTGATTATAGTATCAGTCATGCCGCATGATTTTTCATAATTCAAAGAAGCACATACACATTTTCAGCAAACAGACCCAAAAATTACATTCACTCTCCCCAATCCCCACTGTCGTAAAACCTATGGTCTCTCCGGGTTCGAAAGCCATCAATAATGGTACGTACAAAGTTGAAACACTTAAAAAAATGCAGCCAAGACAAAAAGTGAACCGAGACAACTCCACAGCACAGCCATGTTCTGTTCACTTCCTTTCAAAAGTGGAGACTAGTCTTCGAGTGTGTTAAAATTAGGACAGAATTTGACCCTGTTGAATTTTGTCCATGGGATCAAATATAGAATTGTGTGCAGGCCAACACGTCTACAATATTTGTACATCCACATGCTCTAGTCCCAAGGCAATGGTTTTTTGTATGCGGTACCGTAGAAACCTGTGCTACCAAACTTGTACATTATTCTCTGCTGAATTTTGAGTGCAAGTAAGTGTTTGTAACTACGAATATTATTGATGGCTTTTGAAACTGGAGAGACCATAGGTTTAACGGAAGTCACATGATAGTGGAGATTGAGGCGAGTGAATGTAATTTTTGGGTCTGTTTTCCAACATTGTTTATGTGCTTCTTTAAGTCGTGGAAAATCCTGCTGCAGGACTCTGATACTATAATCACTCATGTCACTTGACTAGCCAGCAGGTTGCCTCTTCCATGAAAACAGCTTCAGAGTTGGTCTTCAGAGTCGGGTTATGACCTCAAATTAATTTGTTTGATTTCTGATTGATTCTTCACTGATGTATTAAATATTCTTACAGTGCTATTACAACATGGGGCTGATTCTAATATCAGAAACAGTGATGGGAAAACAGCTTTGGATTTGGCTGATCCCACATCTAAGGCTGTCCTTACTGGTAAGTCAACCATCTTGAGTAATATCTTTGCACTATACACAATATGCTGTCTTTGTGCCATGTCATAGATTGATCACATTACACTTGTCCCTCAATACAATATTGTTCATAGTAAAGCAGGTTTCATTATAGCACGGCCACTGTTATGTTCCCCAATATATACCTCCAATATGTAAGCTGCTGCTATGATGCCTCACTGGTGTTACTCACCTATAGCATGATCAATATTTTGTTCTCTATCACCAGTGTTATAATGATGGACGTGTGTACTAGAAATTACCTTCAAATACTTATTCTCTACAAACTTTCAGTGGTTATAGGTGATAATTATGTATCATGTCTCAGGTCACTCAATCATCAGATCTATATTTTATGTTATGATTTATGAGAACATAGCCCAGTAGTTTTAAAGTAGCATGGATACAAGAACAAAAAAGATGTATGATCATGAAGCCTTGCATAGCCAGTAGGTTAACACAAACTGCCTGCCTAAGATCTCCAATGAGTAAATATATTTGATTGATGATTGCAGGAGAGTATAAGAAAGATGAGTTGTTGGAGGCGGCCAGAAGTGGGAATGAGGAGAAGATGATGGCACTGTTAACACCCCTCAATGTTAACTGTCATGCCAGTGATGGCAGAAAGGTAACAAATCTCATTTGACACTTGTCTATGTACCTATTATCAGTTGAAAGTTGTACTCATGAGCGCCTTAGCATGCAAGTTGCTGGGATGTTGTTACTGTTGGTGTTACTATACAAGTGTTTAGATATTAGAATTGAGAAAACAATAAAAACTGGAAGAGCTTATAAATAGTTGTACATTTGTTATGTGAGTGTAGTAGACAACGTCATGCACATGAAATTGCTATATTTGATATATTTGGAAGAGCCATATGTATTCATTCTGTGTCTTTTCCTCACCACAGTCAACACCTCTCCACCTAGCCGCGGGTTATAACAGAACCAGGATTGTCCAGCTCTTACTACAACATGGGGCTGATGTTCATGCTAAGGACAAGGGGTGAGTTTTCATAATGAACTAGGCTAAGGATTACAGGACGTGGGAGGAGCAAGCTGTCAAAATTCTTACAGAAATAAAAGGTTGAAGGGGGGGGGGGAGGATTAATGTGAGTGGTGATGATATTGGTCAATTCATTTACATGGGTGTTCGGTATTTAACCAAATGTTACTTCTGAAATTTACCTGTCAAATAATGAAATTAAAGGGTATATCTCCAAGTCATCCTATCGTAAATATGTATTTCTTCGATCAACTTCCTTGATCTTTTGAGATAATTCATTCCTCCCAACTCATCCTTGCACTAAAAACCCAACTTCCAGTCTGATCTGCGTGCGAACATGCGTAATTTGCAGACTTCGCGCAGTCCGGATCACAGGAAAAGTCTAACCAGAACGCCATGTTTTCAGTGGTGTTACTTTCTATTTATCTCTGAAATAGACTGAAATTATTCTCACATTATTCTGAAACACTTCTCTATTGAACATCAGTGGATTGGATAATAATTGACATTGAGCACACAGATGAAGGTGTTGATTATACTGTTTGAGATATGCAAAGGGAGACAACTGTTTTCGAAGATGAAGGTGTTGATCATACTGTTTGAGACATGCAAAGGGAGACAACTGTTTTCGAAGAGAGGAAAAAAAAACACATGCACGATCTCAATTCAAAAATCTGTTCTAGTTAAACATGGAGCAATGTTTGAGTTCATGTTTATTACCAAATTAGCAGTGTTGGTCACCAAAAATACGTAGATGGGGAAATTGTTTCCGTATTCATTTGATCTGCAAATCATTTTTGTGGGTGATAATAGTAGCTATAAATTAGTTATATAGGTACTCGGTCTCAAACAAAATTCATTTCTGTGGTTGGTCAGTCTGTAAAAAACCTTGCATCGCCCCCCCCCCAAAAAAAACCCTTCTTTTCTGGAACAGCCCTAATGGTGTGTGCGCATGGAACAGAATGTTGCTTTATGATGGACATGAATTAGATTGCCTTTGACTGATGTGTAAATGTCTCTGCGAAATCATTTTGTTAGAGAGACAACACATACGGTCTTCTATAAAAATTGAGTAGAGATCTATACTCTCATCATTATGATGAAGGTCGGCCAGAAGCTTTCCCTTTAAATTGCCATTTCTATAAATCATATATATAGAACACATGTACTGTCTTTGATACCATATTAACTCGTCATACAAATTACAATGTGTGATGCATTCATACCCATCACTGTTTATCTTTCAGAGGACTTGTTCCACTGCACAATGCTTGCTCGTATGGTCACTTTGAAGTCACAGAAATGTTACTGAAGGTAAATTTCTCACTATATTGTGTTCAGTTTAATAAAAACAACGTTCAGTTGTTAGTATGCCTAATTTTTACTGTTATATTTTATGCTCACCAGTTGCTGTTCATTTCGTTATAGTTGGACTTAATGTTAGAGTTGTATGGTCAATGGATTATCCTTGATGTATCAATGCGCTTTACACCAAAGCCCTAGTAATTCTTAATCTTAACTATGTAATTGATGAATGATTTTTAATGGCTCTCTATTTTCCCTGAACATTTTTTTTTTTTTATCAATCTAGTCTGGGGCGTGTGTGAATGCTATGGACTTATGGCAGTTTACACCTCTCCATGAGGCAGCATCTAAATCTCGGGTTGAGGTGTGCTCCCTTCTTCTGGCTCATGGGGCAGATCCTACATTGGTCAACTGTCACTCTAAAAGTGCTCTCGATGTAGCTCCAACCAGAGAACTACAGGAAAAGTTACAATGTGAGTTGTAAATGTCACAGTTGTTAACAAGTTTTATTAAATTTATTCAAAACAAATTGAAAATGAATAAAACATTTAAAACCAAGTTTTCTTATATTACATAGTCCTTCAACTAAAAGAATGAACATCTATTCTTGTTTCTCAGGATGTAAATTAATGAGACCTGTGTCACTATAAATGTGATAGACATATTATCCTGATATTCATTATCCTTTCTCAACTATTTCTTCATGTTTAATCCTGCAGTTGAATACAAAGGTCACTCAATGTTGGAAGGGGCTCGGCAGGCCGACTTGGCGAGGGTGAAGAAATACTTAGTATTACCTGATGTCGTCCATTTCAAGCATCCATACACAGGGGATACAGCATTGGTATGCTCACATTCTATGTTCATTTGCAGTATCTTCTCTTGTTCGGTTGGAACTGCATATATCTTTGTGGAAAAGGTTTATTCCTGTAGACTACAACAAAGTATTTTCTTCAGAGATTAAATAACATACATGAACATGGAGGGTTTTGAAACCCCCATGAATATGCTTGATTTCAGCATGGTGGGAAATTCTGCTAATTTTCGATGAAATAATGAGTTAGGATTTGACATCATTGAATGTATTCACAGTTTTTGGTGCGAATTCTGCTTGTTACGGAAAGAAAGAGAGTCGTTTGATTTGGTTTCCATCCATCGGTATTGCATTGGGTGATCAAAATCCAATAAAAGATTTTGAAGTGGATGCCAATTGCAAGCGTAACTATGCGGAATATGTGCGGTTTATGATTGGGAATGGAACAACCATGTGGAATGTTACCATTAAAAATCAGAGATTTGCTGCTAGTACGACTTGATTCTGACCCTCCAGAACTGAGAAAATACTTGCTCTTACTGAAGAACACAATCCTTCCAGAAGACCATACAATTATGAGCCATTGGTAGTAATATACAGTCTGAATTTGAGAAATTGGTTCATGTATAATGTACTTGTATTAATATTGTTTATCTGATTTCAGCATTGTGCTTCTGTATCACCATTTCCCAAAAGAAAACAGGTAGTGGAAGCTTTAATTAGGAAAGGGGCAAATGTCAATGACAAGAACAAAGAGTAAGTGTTTAGAAGACCAGTTACTGTGAAATGACTACACTTGAAATTCATACATTCGTAATATATTTGTAATGGTGAAATGTAGCGAAATATATCTGTCAAATGGTTTATACTCGCCATCATAGGTTTATTGTCCCCCGCCGCAACGCGGCCGGGGACTTTAAAATGGTTCTTGCTTCATGTCCGTGCAAATACTTCGTAAGCAATAACTTCTAAATGCTTTGTCGGATTCCTCCGAAATTTTTCATCTGCATTCTTTGCGACAAGACGTCTCTTGGTATTATGTTTCAGCAAGATCCGCCTGTAGGTGGCGCCACTGGGGTCTTGCTTCTATGTGTCCGTGCATGCACGGACATGTCCGTGCAAATACTTCGTAAACAATAACTTCTAAATGCTTTGTCGGATTCCTCCGAAATTTGGCATCTGCATTCTTTGCGACAAGACGTCTCTTGGTATTACGTTTCAGCAAGATCCGCCTGTAGGTGGCGCCACTGGGGTCTTGCTTCTATGTGTCCGTGCATGCACGGACATGTCCGTGCAAATACTTCGTAAGCAATAACTTCTAAATGCTTTGTCGGATTCCTCCGAAATTTGGCATCTGCATTCTTTGCGACAAGACGTCTCTTGGTATTATGTTTCAGCAAGATCCGCCTGTAGGTGGCGCCACTGGGTCTTGTTCCAATCTTTAGTGCATGTCCGTGCAAATACTTCGTAAGCGATAACTCCTAAATGCTTTGTCGGATTCCTCCGAAATTTGGCATTTGCATTCTTTGCGACAAGACATCTGTTGGTATTTCGTTTCAGCAAGATCCGCTGTAGGTGTCGCCACTGGGTCTTGTTCCAATCTTTAGTGCATGTCCGTGGATGTTCGTGCAAATGCTTCGTAAGCGATAACTCATAAATGCTTTGTCGGATTCCTCTGAAATTTGGCATCTGCATTCTTTGCGACAAGACGTCTGTTGGTATTACGTTTCAGCAAGATCCGCCAGTAGGTGGCGCCACTGGGTCTTGTTCCAATATTTAGTGCATGTCCGTGCAAATTCTGCGTAAGCGATAACTCCTAAATGCTTTGTCGGATTCCTCCGAAATTTGGCATCTGCATTCTTTGCGACAAGACGTCGCTGGTATTACGTTTCAGCAAGATCCGCCTGTAGGTGGCGCCACTGGGTCTTGTTCCAATCTTTAATGCATGTCCGTTCATGTTTGCTCAAATCCTTCGCGAGCGATAACTTTCGAACAATTTGTCGGATTTCTTCGAAATTTGGTAAATGCATTCCCTGCAACAAAACACCGTTGGTGATGCGTTTCAGCAAAATCCACCCGGAGGTGGCGCCACTAGAGTTCATTCCATTATTCCATGCTGCAAGTGATATCCTACATATGTACCTGTCTGGGTAACATGAGAAACGTTGCGGCTCATCGGATTCTTCTCAAATTTGGCATGCATTTACCATGCCAGGAGCTGTTGCTTGGGATTGCCTTTCGCTCACTTGCACTCACAGGTGGCGCCACCTGGTGGCAACATCACAAATTTGTTTCCGGGTAATAACTTGAGAACTGACCATCGGATTCTTCTCAAATTTTGTATGAATGTACCGTGACATAAGATGTCGCTTGATAATGCATTTCACTGACTTGCGCCTAGAGGTGGCGTCACCTGGTGTCAAAATCTAAATTTGGTTTCTGGGCAATAACTTGAGGACCCTCATCGGATTCTTCTCAAATTTGGTATGCAGATGTCCCCACGATACCATGTTCCTTGGGATTGTATTTTTCCCGCTTCTGCCTACAGGTGGCGTCTCCTGGTGGAAAAATTTGTTTCCGGGCAATAATTTGGCAACTGCTCATCAGATTATTCTCAAATTTTGTATTCATATGTGACCCGCCCCAAATAACATGAACACCGGTGGGCATCTAGTACCGGCAATAACTTGAGGACCCCTCTTCAGAGTCTCAAAGTTCATATGCCGATACCATGACATGAGATGTCATTTGGGATTGTGTTTTGCCTGCTTGCACCTACAGGTGGTGACTCCTTGTGGCAAAGTCTAAATTTGGTTTCTGGGCAATAGGTTGAGGATGCCTTCATATTCTTGTCAAATTTAGTTTGCAGATAATATGCCATGAGTTGTCTCTTGGGGTTGCATTTCGGTTACATAATTTTCATGCTACATGGTAAAGAAAATATATTACAGTAGCAATCAACATTCAGTCAGCCATTCGGAGTTGATCTCAAAACCTGGGAAGGTGGAAAGAGCTTCTTACGCCTGTGAAGTAGCTGTTGCCATCCTCATGAATATCTTCTGAAACCGACAGCGCTTATAAATATTGCTGCCATTTTGGCGGGGGACCTAGCATCCTCTGGCTGCTTGTTAAATCAGTTCTGACCATGGTAAAGTCCAGGTGATTGTGCCAGATGAATGATACCCTCGATTCCTTGAAAATAGGACGTGAAGATTGGTATTTGGATAACATACAGTCCGCACTTCTGACTGAATCGTTATACTTCCCTGTTAAAGAACAGATCCTAGTGTTATAGTGAATGGTATATCTTGGATTGTTTACAATAATAATGTACCAATGTTGGTGACAGAACGATATAGAACTCAAAAGAAGATCTGTGGTGTTATTTATCCATTGTGTCAGGTGATAGTCCAACAACATGCAATGATTGGGTCCATGAAATATGTTTAAACAAATTATGGGAGAAGAAATAATTGAAAGACAACTATTTCAATCATTCAGAAAAGGGATTGCCCTTATGAATAGTAATGCTATGTTTCACTGATTGCCATTATTCAGAACATCCATTTATTCTCCAAATATTTATCATAGTCCACGTAGGGGATTGAATGGTCGGGATTTGCTAGACTATTTGTATAAATCGTGTTGCTGTGCTTGTACTTCTCAGTTACCTGACCCCACTCCACATGGCTGCAGACAAGGCTCACTATGATGTCATGGATGTTCTCCTGAAAAACATGGCCAAGGTACAACAACTATTGATTCAGTTAATGTACACACATTAGTTCTCTACATTGTGTATTCAAGCAACTCAGAAACATCCTCTACATGTAGTTTTATGATACCATAAATGCACTGGAGCAGTCCATTATGGAGAACACAGAAAAGACTTTGCCAAAGAGAATATACCGGCTTTGTCATGAGAAAATGACTTTTGGTTACATTCGACAGTGAGCAGGAAAACAAATTAACCTGAGATGAACAAGTATAAGAGGATTTAAGCTTCTCATCTGAAGTTCATTCTAGATAAGTAGATGAGAGAGAGAGAGAGAATGCTCGTTAATGACAAGGCCTGATTTGGGGGTGGGATAGGGTGAGGTTTTACCAAACTCCTCATTGCAGAAAAACTTGATCTCAGGTTTTAGAGAATCTGTTTTGTAAGCATTCCATGTTCAGATCATGTAGCAAATATGGATTCTTCAGTCCTGGTGTATCAGACTTGCTGATCTAATTATCTCCCTTCAGGTGAATGCATTGGACGGCCTGGGTCAGACAGCCTTACACAGAGTGGCCCAGCAAGGGAATGTTCAGGCCTGTCGTCTCCTTATGTCCTATGGGGTGGACACCAGCATCGTCTCACTACAGGGTTATACAGCTGCACAGCTGGCCACAGAAAATATACAGAAAATGCTCAGAGGTAAGGTTGGCCAGACAATTATATGCTGGAGGTGAACACATAGTAGAATGGAACTGGATCTAACCAGTGGATTTTTATAGAACTGTGTGCCTTCATTGCTTAATTAATATTTTCCATAAAAAGGGAGGAAATTTAGTATTTTTAGTTGAACTGGGAACAGCGGTGCTAAAAAGTGAAATATGATACATTTCATTCACTTATCCCACTTTCAATGACTGACATTTGATAATCGTCCTGTTGTGCACTAATCCAACGGTATTTGGCACTGAAAATTTTTAACAATTTTTGAATATGCAAGCTCGGAAAGGAACTCTATTTTTATTCACACGTGGATAGATAAGGCTATATATTGCTATCACGATCTCTGTCCGTTCGTCTATCCATCTGTTAACTTCTTTTGTTTGTGCTATATATCCAGTTCCAGCTAGCTTGTGAATTGCTACCTAACTTTGTGTATACCTTGTTCATGGGACACAGAAGAAACCTATTTATTTTGAGGTCAAAGGTTGAAGTCATTTTGATGAAACTGTTTGCAAAGAATTTGTGATGAAATGAATGTAAATACAATATACATGTATGCTGCAGGTTATGTGATAAAATGTAGATGACCATTTGTTTGTGTAATCCTGTTATAGAAGACCCACCTGTTGGAGGTACTGATGTGGAGATACAACTCCTGGAAGCTGCTAAAGCTGGTGATTTAGACATTGTCAAGGTGAGATGTCACAGCAATGTATTTCAAGGTCCTACGAGAGGAATGACCCGTAATCTGCCATGTAGCGTCTTGTTCAGTTGGTTATACATGACATGACATACTCCTTCATATTGCTATACTACATGAAGTGAGTTATATTAGATGTGTTCAATTATATGGAGAAGAAAAACAATTCTGAAACCCACATATGCTGCATATCGAAAGAAAGAAACCGAATACATGTAGAGCAGTTTAACATTGCTTGCTTGTGTTTGATGTTTATCTTTACTAATAGTGCCCACAATGTTACAATAATTCACTCAATTTAATAACAAGCTACACCATTTACAAAAGAGGCTTTCTGCATTCTCGCTATCCATTCTCAATATTCAACTAAGTTGTTTCTCTCAAGGCATTATTTAAATAATTGTAGACAGAAGGATGATAAAGTGATGTTCAAAGAGTTGGTGTGTATGAACTAAGAACTTTGGAAGCAAGAATAACTTGATGATGTACTCCTTTATTTAAACAGAAACTGATGATGGGTCAGCCCGCTGTCGTCAACTGTCGAGACTTGGACGGGCGTCATTCTACACCGCTCCATTTTGCTGCTGGTTACAACAGAGTGGCTGTTGTAGAACTCTTACTACAGCATGGTGCTGATGTTCATGCCAAAGATAAAGGGTAATGACTGAATGATGTACCCAGAGAAACACATTTTCAATAAGCGATACCTCGTAGCACCATCTGTTTTATCAAAATACAGTATCATTAAACGGTGAAATATGAGTATTTATAATATTAGAAACCTTTTTATAGGAAAAGTTCATTCATTAACAGCCTAGCATTGTGAGCAGTGGTGTATGGAATTATTTAATATCTTAATTTATATTTGTGTTCTATGCTGGTCTCTGTCAAATGTCAATCCAACCATAATAAACAACATTCACATTCAATTGTATGTCTTTACTATTCTGAATAAATGTAGTTAAACTTTCATCTGGCAGGTTGTGCAGTGATCTTTGACTGTGATTTGACCCACAGATTACCTTGGTGTTCATGTTCATCCTTGTTATTACAATGAGCTGAATCAATTTATAGATCATCGATGAGAAATATGTTATGCTGACTTGAGAATTCAGTAGATGGAGAAGGTGATTTTAAAACTGCACATATAATCCTCAATTTTACTCCTTTTTTGCAGGGGATTGGTTCCTCTTCACAACGCGTGCTCCTATGGTCACTATGAGGTCACAGAGCTACTCATAAAAGTAAGTCCTGGGATCCTGTTAATTACATAGCAATCAAATCTGTTCAAATGTTTATTGTAAATCATCGAAGTATGACACATGTACAGGGGATTATTTGATAGGTTTCAGTTGTTTATGATACTGTTGGCAACAGAAAAATATCAGGAAGTTCTTTAGTCTTCATTTGTTGTTATTATGTATCTGTTATGAATCCATGGCAAACTGTTAAGTCTAGTATTTATAAGACTTAAAAGTAGTTCAGGTGGACATATTTTATTTTTAGTCTGACAATGCAAACCGTAAAATTATTGTCATATGTCATACAGAAATACAAAAGAGATGGGATTTCCCTCTACTTATTGAGATAAAGCATCCATTACTACTTGACTGGTCATATCTACTGATATTACTCTGGCCTTTGTATATTCATGGAAGATCTCTCTAAAAACAAGCATTGATAAACATGCAGCTTGAGCACCGAACCTTGTAAACTTGTATTAGGGATGGTAAAATGAAAAAAAATATTCAATTTCACATTCTGAATGGTCGGTAAAAAAAATCAATTGTGACATTTCGGAAACTCAAAAGAAATTAACTTGCATGGAACTTGCACCAATATTTTGAGGTAAGTTTTATCTTGGTTCTGGATTGGCTTCATAGGTTTACGAAGGGGAAAGTTTGCTGTTTTCACTTCAAAATATTAAGATGATTTTGCACGAATGCACTACTTTCTCATGTTCAAGATGCTGTTATCAAAAAACTTGGCCTGGAAAAGATCTGCGTCGGACAAGATAATCTACTTGAAAGATTTCTTTCATACATGATATCGCATTATGACACCAGGCCTTGCATTCTAGAAATAAGACGGGGCTGATCAATAGGCCCCGTCTTGCAGGGTCACGGGGCTGATTTTTGGCCATCGGGGCTGATTTCAAATTTCACCACATGACAATGTATTGTTGGTCATATATCAACCAAACCTTTGTTTGGAAATAAATTTTATTTTGATGTCCAGTAGCCTACTCCTGTCCCATATACAATGCTCTACAAATTATTCTTGATTGTACAACATTCCCACCCACTTTAACATATTCTCCCAGGACATATCGCCCCCCCCTTTCACCCTCATAACATATATTCCCCCATATTTTCATATATTCAAAAGATCTTATAAGTACCGGTATCACCAAAAAAATAGAGGAATAAAAGAAAAACCCTCCATGTTGGTATTTTTATCTTTACTGGATCCAGCAAATCTTAATATTTCAACGACTTCTGCTGAAACCAGTTATTGTAGCCTACTGATATTGTAGAAATAAGAATTGCCAATAATGTGTTTTGACTGCTGTTTTCAATTACCACTAAAACGAGTATCGTTTTAATTTATTAACTTGATATGCAAAACAATATATTCCAAGGATTTCCCCTCAGGAATGATAAAATTTCCCTGTAAAATTTCAAGGATTTTTAGTGAAAAATACAAAATTCCATGTGGAATTCCAGTGCCTTCCATAGGGGGAGTGCACATATTTTCTGGAAAAGCCAGAAGAAAAAAATTGACAACTGGGGTTTTGTCCGCTGGTGTTTTGTCCGTTGGTGTTTTGCCCACTGGGGTTTTGTCCGTATCCCATAAAATGAAATGGGAAATTAATTTGAACATCATGGAGATCTGTACCAGCGCCTATCTAATTCGAGCAATTTGAGAAACAAGACTGGATCGTACAACGATTTGAACACACCATTTCTAAAAAAACGAAGAATTATTACTTGCTTGAATCTTGGGGGTTCATTGCAATGCATTCATAATAAAACAGTCAGGAAATTTTGGATTTTTTAGCGGAGAAATGGTACCGGTCGGTTAGACTTTGACGGCGACTTGGACTGTGTCGTCGCCGATTTCGCTGAAAACGAAACCACTTGCAAATTACCGTGTCCACGAAACACTGCTTCAACAAACGCCATTTCAAGCCATAAAATCAGTTGATTTATTTCCAAGTTGATGGAGAAAATGTTTAAAATTGTCCTGATAAACATGATCAGGTCGACTGAACCGTAATCACGTTGCTGATTTCTCGATTCCCGACCTAGAAGTAGGTGCTTTATTTGCTGAAAAGATCGTCAACCGGCCGCCATGCCATGCTGTTCTACAGTCACGTCACACTTTACGGTATGCTGACAGTAGTCGCGCCGCTTTATGGTTGTTGTTGTTGTAAAACGCAGCCTTCGTAGTGATTTCGTTGGAATTTGCTGATAAAATTATTAGACTCGCACGATTTATTTAGACTCGGTCGGGTATTTAAACCGGAAAATAGACATATTTTCTTTCTTGGCCCAAGCACAAGTCGTCAAGACAGAAGACACAGTACTAGGATTAGATTTATTCCATGAAGATATGGGAATATACTCACTGGACTGATTTGACGGGGCCGATGAATAATCCCCGTGAAAAGTGCTCACGGGGTCGATCACGGGGCCGGGGCCGATCGGCCTCGTCAAAATGCAAGGCCTGGACACTCCAAACCACATCTCATGGTGGCCAAGATTTCACTAAACTGCACCAGGTCCTTTGATTTTGGGGTAAGATACTTCCTGTTCCTGCTCTATAACAGGGATTGTTCACGAACATGTATAGTGACTGATATCATCATGAAATATCATGATCATTGTTCATGTTCAATATGTTGATGTTGTATTCCAGCATGGAGCCTGTGTGAATGTGGCTGATCTTTGGAAGTTCACCCCTCTCCATGAAGCTGCTGCCAAAGGAAAATTTGAAATATGCAAGTTACTGTTGAAGGTAAGTAAATTTCATTTTCCTGAACCTTTGCAACAGATATTTTAGAAATGCATAGAATATTACCATCGATAACTTCAAATTTATTTATCTTCACTTTGGATGATACACATAGGAGTGAGTTGGTAGCTTCCAGAAGATGCTTAAAATATCCCGAGTTACCTTCATTGTGTTCCAGTCAGTTGTTTTCTGTTTATGCAGCATGGTGCTGATGCGAACAAGAAGAATCGTGATGGTAACACTCCAATAGATTTGGTCAAGGAAGGGGACGTAGATGTGGCTGATCTCCTACGTGGTAAGCTCCAACTCTGCTCCTGAATGGACTATGTACTCTGGGTCACTATGTTAAGCTGTCAGTTTGTCACCAATGCTTGCTGCCATCAAACATTTCTTCGTCAACCAGGGCTCTATTCAATGACATACAAGGCCGAGGGGTTCTCAGTGCTTTGCACGATTAATTTTCGCCTGTAAAAAAGTTAAGTTTTATTGTGGACTTTCCGATTGAAGTCTACTTGTCACCTCGCTGTCAACCACCAGACATCTCATGAAGTTTGTTTGATATTCTAACCTTAGGTGATGCAGCTCTGCTGGAAGCTGCGAAGAAAGGGAACCTGGCTCGAGTACAGAAACTCGCAACTACAGAAAATATCAACTGTAGAGACACACAAGGCAGGAACTCCACTCCACTTCATTTGGCAGGTATGTTACTCACATTTTATTCTCCCTTGATTACTAAGGTCATGCATGTTTAACAAGATAATGTACAGAATGTCCCATGTATAATCCAGTAAGATGTCAGTCATTGTATTCAGATTTTGAAATATCCTAAACTTTAAAGTTGGAACTAAATTTGTTTGACATTTTGCACTTCTGTCTGAATTATTTCCAGTATAATAGAGGGCTCGTAACTCTGAATATGGGAGAGGCATTCATAATGCATTTGATATTTCAGTCAATTTCATCATCTTGTATATCCTGAAGAAAATAAATTTATCTAAATATTAACGGTGAAATGCAAAGGTTTTCAAATTTTCATTTATATATTCTTCGTGGGCTAGTGAATGATGGAAATATCAGCCTATATATTTTGTTTGGTTTTATTTGAAGTATTTTGACTCCTTAGTCGAGGAGACACTCCTAATAAAATGACCCAAACTGTAACATAGCGTATAGATGCGATTGTTTTTCATCAAACGATGGCGGAAGGTGTCTACATCGATAATCCTTCGGGTGCCACTAAGGCACCGTTGGGCATTTTACTCTAGGCCACGCCCCTTTTCCAATATTATGACATAATTAGGTCAAAATGAAAAGACAGAAGAAACATGTCATGTTTGGTGTCAAACTGCAGCGCAGAACTTGTTTATTATTAGGATCATGAAATCAATGGCCAAATATGGTGCGGGCAGGCTCCATGGATGATTTAGCTAAAACCGATATCTCCAAATATCGAAAAAATCGATTGAACTTTATGGGCAATGCTACGGTAACCATCAACATTTCACGTCAGAAATGAAAGTCACCGTGAACTAACGGTAACCTAATGATTTCCATAGGATGGCCCGCATCTGATATCATTTAGTGAATAATTAGGTTCAAATTATACAAATGGTAATATTTATGTGACACACATGTGACATAACATAAAGTCAGTCAACTGTATCAGGGAGAGAGAGAGAGAATTAGGGTTTAACGTCGCATTCAGCAATATTTCAGCTATATAGCGACATCAACTGTATCAACAGTCACTTGGACGGATAGTATTGGCAATTTTCGCTGAGGGGGGAATTCTAACAAGAGAATAACTTGCTTACATCATATTACACGATATATTCTTTATTTATGACTTATTTGTGTCCCTCGTATGTAATCACGGTACTGTAGATTGTTGAGCAACTGTTCATTCTACTGGCTTAAAGAATTAGCACTCGTCGTATTCGTCCACCACCGTCGACGGTACGGAGACAGTGTGCTCGTTAGCACAGTGAGCCTCTGAGCCTCACTTGCAGTACAGGACAACTTAGCTGACCGACAGCTACACCGATTTGTTGAACAGGGCGATTCCGACTTGCACGAGCAGGCAACAATCTGTAGGATTGAGAACGGGGCAACCACGCCAGTGCCGTGATGAGGGATAGGTATATTGTCCTCCAGTTTTCACCCAAATTGGCCGATGTCAACCGTTGGTGGTTCCACCTGGTCTGCTGCTCGCCAAACCGGAACTTGCAGGCTTATGACACTTTGCAGACTCTTCTGTCAGTGGGACTCTCCTGATGTTCGGTGGTTCAATCTTCTTGCTGAAGGTCGTGTATCTCAGATCATTAAGGTTGGTTGATATACTGCCGCAATACAACTGCACGAGGAACCGCAATCCAACTTGCATCCAGTCAGCCGTAGCTGCTACTGGGTCTGCGAATACCTTTAAATTCAAACCAGACTTCAGAAGGATGTTGATTGCCGATACCTTCCCTTTACCGAATGGGTATGACACGGTATCGCATCCTGAGAGTGCATGTACACCCAGTCGGTCGAAGCACTTGTCTCCCATTTTTGACGCCGTGGCGGTGATATCGAGTATTTGGTCATTGTACTTTCTCATAGACACCAGTGAAGACGGTTTGGTCAACCAGAAGAATGTTACGGTGTACATACGCTCTCAGGATGCGATACCGTGTCATACCCATTCGGTAAAGGGAAGGTATCGGCAATCAGCATCCTTCTGAAGTCTGGGTTAAATTTAAAGATATTCGCAGACCCAGTAGCAGCTGAGGCTGACTGGATGCAGGTTGAATTGCGGTTCCTCGTGCAGTTGTATTGCGGCAGTATATCAACTACACTTAGTGATCTGAGATACACGACCTTCAGCAAGAAGATTGAACCACCCAACATCAGGAGAGTCCCACCGACAGAAGAGTCTGCAAAGTGTCATATCAAACGAGCTTGCCTACAAGTTCCCGTTTGGCGAGCAGCAGACCAGGTGAAACTGGAGGACAATATACCTTTCCCTAATCACGGCGGTGGCGTGGTTGCCCGTCCTCAATCCTACAGATTGTTGCCTGCTCGTGCAAGTCGGAATCGCCCTGTTCAACAAATCGGTGTAGCTGTCGGTCAGCTAAGTTGTCCTGTACAACATACTGCAAGTGTGGCTCAGAGAATACTGTGCTAACGAGCACACTGTCTCAGTACCGTCGACGGTGGTGGATGAAGACGACGAGGACGACGAGTGGTAATTTCTTAACCCTTTCACCGATCAATCCCTGTTGAAAATGTACACCTATTCAAAACAAAGCCAAACCCAGGGCTGAATCGGTGAAAGGATTAGGCCAGCAGAATGAACAGTTGCTCAACAATCTACAATTCCGTGATTACATACGAGAGACACAAATATATCATAAATAAAGAATGTATCATGTATTTATGATTTAAGCAAGTTATTTTTCTTGTTAGAATTCCCCCTCAGCGAAAATTGCCAATACTATCCGTCCAAGTGACTGTTGATACAGTTGACTGACTATATGTTATTATTTTAGGCATGTGTGTCACATAAATATTTGTATTTGTATAATTTGAACCTAATTATTCATTAAATGATATCAGATGCGGCCAATCATATGAAAATCATCAGGTTACCATTAGTTCACGGTGACTTTCATTTCTGATGTGAAATATTGATGGTTACCGTAGTTTTGCCCATAAACTTCAATCGATTTTTCGATATTTGGAGATTTCGGTTTTAACTAAATCATCCATGGGGCCTGCCCGCACCATATTTGGCCATCAATTTCATGATCCTAATAATAAACAAGTTATGCGCTGCATTTTGACACCAAACATGACATGTGTTTTCTGTCTTTTCATTTTGACCTAATTATGTCATAATATTGAAAAATGGGCGTGGCCTCAGGGGTTATTCTTGACAAAAATTTTTCATCTACTCAATTTCTGAATTCAATAAAACTCAATTTTTTTCGCGCGCCTTTGGCGCGCTAAATAATGCCTAAAACTCAATTTTTCCCGATTTTCATCGAATGAAGTATGAAAACTCAATTTTTCCCAATTTTCATCGAATGAAGTGCGAAAACTCAATTTTTAGTGCCTTTTCATCTTAGAAATAGGAAGAATCGATCATTCAGTAGTTTTAGTCCGAGCTTAATGCAGGTGTCAAGCGAACCACTCCCGGGGTTTGATGGGACTAATGGAATTTACACATTACAAAATCTATTCATGGAGACACTTTACATTTCTTGACATTTGGCAGCTCTACATCATCCCGCCTACTTTCACTTTCAGGGACGTGCAAATGCCTGCGTCTGACTCTCCCCATTTACTGGAGTTTATTATTGATCATCAACTGTATGAATGTCTCCATGCATAGATCTTTATTCAGTTCTTTATTTTTCTAAGTTCAGTTTTTCAGCATTTTAAATCCCAATCCTTGACATTTCACCTGTACATTCACATCAACTCTGGAACGATATGTTCGCAACCACAGCACCTCCATCAGTCTCAGACGAGTTCTTCTGTCTGTGGTATTCATGGCGGGAACTGTCGTCGATAAGGTAAACACCACATGACCACACCACATCCTGGTACCTGGAGTCGGAAATCGCCAACCCCAGTTTTCCCTCATAAAGAAATACAGGCGAGGGTTCCCCACATACACCGCACAGGGGTAGAATTTCGCAAAATTTTGCGAGAATCCAGTTGGATTCTCAATGGCTTAGTTTGCGAGTATCCAGAGAATCCAAATTTGCGGACTTTGTATTCCCAGTGGCACAGTTTGTGAGAATCCAAATTTCTCGCACCCAGCATTTCTTGACCAGTTGCCACTTCCATCAGTGCTGGTCACTGTGCAACTAGATGTAAACTTCTCAATGGGAAATTAATTGAAATCACTTTATTTATATATTCTTAGGAGGGTGGTTAGCACACCTAAAATAGCACACCCTTAAATTAGTTCAGGCGAGTGATTGGTTATCTCCATTGATGAGCAGTATTCAACCTAAACATTTTTTGCTAAGTGGTAAGTATATATAGTCTGAATCTTATTTCTTTTGTATCTTTGTATTGCAAAAAAACAAAACAATTGGGATTGTCTGCATTGCAAAAAAAAAAAATAAAAAAAAAAATAAATAAAAAATAAAATCTGGCCACCTGCCTCATTTCCTGGCAAGCAGTAAAACAATTATTAATGAACCTTTGTATAAAGACTAGGCATAACAGCTTGGCATGGATTTATATCAGATACCGGTACGCAGCAACATTAAAAAAATAAGGAAATTCCTGATATTTTTGTCCCACATATTTTCATTTCATACCATGATGGTTTTTACAGTGAAAGATAAAAATTACCAACAAAAATTCAAGAGTCGCAGACATAATCAAGAAGTGCAGTGCCGTTAAAGTTAAAATCTTGACCTCAAATAAACTGACTTCTGAAGAAATGCGTCTTCTCAACGCAAATGGGTAGACCGCGTTGTTGTTCTTCATGACAGCTCATGCAGGCAATGTCTCTGAACGATCCATTTTTATTTTCACAAATTTCCTTACCGCTTGATTCTACTTTGCCCGATGTGCTGTCTTAGGGAAAATTGTTTATCAGTCTAATTATGAACGAATCCGAATCAAATTCATCTGCGAATTGATATCCAAATGTCCCAGGTTTTATTTTCACCCTCGTGTTATTGCCGTGTTATTCGCTGTGAGGACCACGTGTTAGCCGGATTCCATTCCTTCATATAGGCTGTTTTCGCCTGTTGGGTTTAACGTAGGTGGCTTTTGCACCAACAGCCGAGCGAAGGAGAATACACTTGAGTCATTTGGCGCCAGTCGGGAACCATTACAGAAAGTATTCGAGGCTCTCAAAAAATAATCTAGCAAAGGTTTCCGAGGGTTAGTTAGCGCATTACGTCATCAAAACATAGAAGAATAAAACGTTTGCGGTGCGTATAACAACAACAACGCACACATCGCTCTTCCGCCACGTGAGTGCAGTCTTTTGAGTCTTTTCTTTCTTCTCGCGAGCTGTATTATCTTTGCATTTCGTTACAGAAACTCAATTTTATTGAAGGAAACTCAATTTTTTCGCGCGCCTACGGCGCGCGAATGTCCGAAAAATAAAATACTCAATTTTTTCATGGAAAACTCAATT
Organism: Hanleya hanleyi; assembly: GCA_036873755.1. Classification (NCBI taxonomy): domain Eukaryota; kingdom Metazoa; phylum Mollusca; class Polyplacophora; order Lepidopleurida; family Hanleyidae; genus Hanleya; species Hanleya hanleyi. Next base: position 69,486 of record JAVTVY010037099.1, read on the forward strand.
TCCAAAAAAACGTCAAAACTCAATTCTTATTTGTTTTTCATCGGGGTTACCCCGATGAAAAACTGTCAAGAAAAACCCCTGGGCCTAGAGTAAAATGCCCAAGGTGACGGATTATCGATGTAGACACCTTCCGCCATCATTTGATGAAAAAAAATCGCATCTATACGCAATGTTACGGTTCAGGTTCCGTTCTCCTTGACTACCTGGTAGCTTTTGAAAAGTGCTTCAAAGTTGGCATCTCAAGTGCGGCCAATTTGAGAAATGAAATCCGCATCGCTTATCTGCCCTTGTTTGACGCTGTTTTGTGACGTCACATCAGACCAACTGGTCAAGCTTCAATACTTGTAACGTTCAGTCTCCGGGTGGCTGGTCTGACGTGACGTCACAATCAAGGAAAGATAAGCGATGACGTTTTGCAAATCTGAATTCAGCTGTGCTAGGAGTGCCAACTTTTAAAAAGATTCTAACAGACAGGATAATTTAAATTTAACTAAGTGAAGTAGATAGACTGATATTTTTATCATTATTCAACCTATATAAAATGTAAAAAGTAGAATCTAAAAACCTTTGCATTTCACCTTTAATACACCACAAGTTTGTTTTCAATATATTCTTTACCTTCTCTATTCTATCACCCTGATTAGTGCATCCATATCCAGTTTCTAGTTTTGGAACACCTTGATCTATTTCAATGTATCAAAATGTATGTTCTTTCTCAGCTGGTTACAACAATGTGGAAGTGGCTGAGTTCTTGTTAGAGAATGGAGCTGATGTGAATGCACAGGACAAGGGAGGTCTGATTCCTCTACACAATGCATCTTCATATGGGGTAAGTCAGTGGCAAGATCGAAGGTGCTGGGTGAGCAGGGTTGTTCCAGCATCAACTACATCTGACGAGGAGAAATTAAAATGTATTTGTATGGTATGTGAGTGGTTGTATTTCTCTGTATTAAGGTGGTTCATGCCTCAAACAATGTTGGCGACATCATTACACAGGGTTATTTCCCCTGTAATAACTCTTCCAATGTCATACATCACCTTTTTGTCCCCCGCTACTTAGTAGGGGGGGGGGGGGACTTAGAAACACCGGTGTCCGTAATTCCGTAAGATTTTCTTGTCCGGACAATAACTCGTGAACGATTTAACCGATCAACTTCAAACTTGGGGTGTGCCTTGACATTGGCGAGAGGATGGTTGGGATTGTTTTTCAGCAATGTGCGTAATCCAATATGGCCGCTGTCAACCATTTTGGATTATAAGCAGTTGGACCTTAGATTTTCTTGTCCGGACAGTAACTCGTGAACGATTTAACCGATCAACTTCAAACTTGGGGTGTGCCTTGACATTGGCGAGAGGACGGTTGGGATTGTTTTTCAGCAATGTGCGTAATCTAATATGGCCGCCGTCTGCCATAAGCAGTTGGATCTTGTTCGGACAATAACTGGAGTACGATTCAACTGATCTACTTCAAACTTGGGGAGTGCCTTGACATCGGTGAGAGGACAGTTGGGATTGTTTTTCAGCAATGTACATAATCCAATATGGCCGCCGTCAGCCATATTGGATTATAAGCAGTTGGATCTTTGATTTTCTTGTCCGGACAATAACTCGTGAACGATTTAACCGATCAACTTCAAACTTGGAGTGTGCCTCGACATTGGCGAGAGGACGGTTGGGATTGTTTTCCAGAAATGTGCGTAATCTAATATGGCCGCCATCAGCCATATTGGATTATAAGCAGTTGATCTTGTCCGGACAATAACTGGGGTACGATTCAACTGATCTACTTCAAACTTGGGGAGTGCCTTGACATCGGTGAGGGGACGGCTGGGATTGTTTTTCAGCAATGTACATAATCCAATATGGCCGCCGTCAGCCATATTGGATTATAAGCAGTTGGATCTTTGATTTTCTTGTCCGGACAATAACTCGTGAACGATTTAACCGATCAACTTCAAACTTGGGGTGTGCCTTGACATCGGTGAGAGGACGGTTGGGATTGTTTTTCAGCAATGTGCGTAATCTAATATGGCCGCCGTCCGACCACAAAAAATCGACCATAGAGGTCCATGGCCCCCGCAGCAGCAGCGCCAGTTATGGTGGATGTAATCCACCATAACTGGTGCTGCTAGCGGGGGACATGGACCTCTATGGTCGATTTTCTGATATAAAAGAGACCTTATCAGGGGAGGTAATGACATCGCAAATATTAGAAAACTATGGAGATAGGGACACTCAAAGCTTTTTTACGCCATACAGTTCGTTGAAATGCATAATTCATATAAATTTATGCATTTATATTCAGCTTTTCAGTGTTTTCCAAGACCTGTTGACGTTTCTCTATATAAATAAACAATACCTATGTTTCCACAAAAAGAAAAAAACAGCTGACTGATGATATTCGTGGCTATGTTCACAAAAATCTAGATCAAAGACCATCATTTTTTTTTTATGTTTGACTTCTGTTCAACACACCAGCTACCCACACAACAAAACTTAGGGTTGGTCACCGTACAAAGTTTTGAGGTATGAACCACCTTTACATGGAGAGATATGGAAATGGTATATGGATGATAGGAGTAAGAATATGCCTTGAAAACCTCATGTTCATTTTTCAGAAACAGTCCTCAAACTGGGCTTCGTGTTCCATCAGAAAGTTGACTGCAGTAATATAGTACTTTACAAGTTCTAGCAACCGGTGTGTGAAATACAATGTAGGGAGTTGATAATTATCTCAAGGGATGGTATTCATGGTGTGAAGGGATGTTATCCATAATTTGGTATGAAGCCAGCCATAAATTTCCTTTTGTCTTCTCATTTGAATATAAACCATGATTTCCCTAACTGTCATTTATTGGCAAGGAAAGTCTGATTGAATAGTTTTGAGTTGATTAGTGTGCACCATAGTGATTGTATATAAAGAATTTTCCATATCCTTTGACAGCATGTTGATATAGCTGCCCTCCTGATCAAGTTCAACACATGTGTGAATGCAGTAGATAGGTGGGGCTTCACACCCATACATGAGGCTGCTCAGAAAGGCAGGACGCAACTCTGTGCTCTACTGGTAAGATCTTGTCAAAATATCATCAGGATTCTAGTCCTGCTTTCTGCAATATGGAGTATACAGAGACTTTGGTATTTTGAGAACTCAACACCTTAAAATGAAATTAAAATAAATGTAAGAATCAGGTAAAGTAATTCAAGGACATTGTCTATTGTAGAATTGACAGTCCTGTTTTGAGTGGTTTTGTTTGTAAACGTTAAGCAGTTCCTTTGAACCGAGAAAAAAGATTTAAGAATACTGCCTTACTCAGATAGTGCTCCTGTCTTTGGTTCGACCACTATAGATCTGTTGTTTTTTCTCACGAATAATTCCAAATTCAGTCATTATATGCCTCCTGGCAGTGCTGAAGGTAATTCTCTTCTGGAGTGTGAATTTGAAGCCTCATGTTTCCATTGTAGCTTGCCCATGGTGCTGATCCTTCCATGAAGAATCAAGAAGGACAGACTCCCCTTGACTTAACCACCGTAAGTATAGCAAGAATAAGTGTGTTCTACTTCACAGAATATCGTTCATGAAAACATTGTTAATGTTAGTTCTCCGGGCTACTATTCATTCATCAAATGTGTGATATGAAGAACAGATCTAACTGGTTCAGATCTAACTGGTTTACTGAGGCGAGAGGCTTCATATGAATTCTGGATTCAGTCTGTATCATACACTGCATATATTTTTCCAGGCCGACGATGTGCGGGCCTTATTACAAGATGCCATGCCCCCTTCAGCCATGCCACCCACCACCACAAAGTCTACTGTCGGAAATCTCACTCCAAGTTCATCAGGAAATAGGTATATCTCTGCTCAGTTTCATGCAGTCCCAGTGTGGTTTAGTTATTTGTGTACTGAAAATACAAGGGGTGCAATTTGGGGTTTAGTCAGCAGTGAGGAGTTAGCCAGGATATGACATTGGCCTGTCCAATAATCACATTTTGCTAGATTTGGACAGGCTACTTCCCTGTTTATCTGATCTCTCCCATGTTAAATTTTTCAATTTTTGCCTGTCCAAATTTGAAATTAGCTGGAAGGGTCTCTGGCTAACACCATTGTCAGTCGTCCTGATACTCTATTTCATCACCAAAAAAAAAAAAAAATTGTAGTCCTTGGGATCATCTGGTCAAAGTGGAAAATTCCAAACTCATTGGTATTGTGTACCAGATAACCTGTTTACCTGATAACCTCAATTTCCTGTGATTAGCAGTATCTTCTGATCCATGGTTCTGTGGATAAACTGTTATGGTGTATTTTTTTTTTCAGCACAAGCAATATGTTCAACAACAGCAGTGACATGCCAGCAGGTGCAGTGGGTGGATCCTCGATGCCCATAGCAGGAGATGGCTGTACAGAGAGGAGCAGTTCAGAGGGGGAGCGCAGTCTAGAGACGATGAGCGTCTCGTCCTTCCTCAACAGTATGGGACTGGAACAGTTACGCGATATCTTTGAGAAGGAGCAGATAACCATGGATATACTTGTAGAAATGGGTCATGAAGTACTCAAAGACATTGGTATCAATGCATATGGTCACAGACATAAAATACTGAAAGGTGTGGAAAAGATGATCACTGGACATGGTGGTAAGTTAACTGAGGCGGGTGAAACTAGAGGACCATAAACTGGGCTGGAAATAAGTGGTAAATTGTCCGTCACGTTAATGTGACCCCAAAATCAGGATATCATTAAAAATCACAATATTTTGTGTGAGTGGATAATTTATGCGGAGTCGTTTTGAGAACCCAAAGTAGATGTCAATGGTCAAGGTCACTAAGCCCAAACACCAGGTAATAGATGGAACTCCAATTTGGGCTGTGGAATGTGATAAAATTTGAATCTGGTTGAATATGCGGGCGTATGTTGAAGCCAATTTTGTCTCATGTTGTAAATGTTATCAACTGTGATGTTAGATGTAACATAAATATTGGAGGCTTTTATGAAAGTGAAAGTTTTCAAATCATCTGTTCTCTTGTAGGTTCAATATATAATCCAGTGCCCATACAAGGAACAGTGCTAATTGACCTGTCACTAGATGACCCAGAATATATAACAGTAGATGAACAGGTAATAAAATTGTTCAACTTTTATCTAATAAAGTAGGATGTGTATGGTTTATAATATGGTCGTCACGGTCAAAACCTTTGCATTTCGTCTAACCCATATCTGCTCTTTGACCCATGTATGTGTCATTCGTCAAAGGAAACGTATCAGTCTATTGATCTAGACAAAATAAAATGCTCAAAAGACCAGAAAGACGGATTGCTGAAATACTTAGCTAGGACATACATATACCATCAGCTAATTACTTATCTTCTTCTTTTTTCAGATGCAAAGTTCTCTACGGGAACACAAAGACAATGTTGGAGGCCAGTTTGACAGATATCATATATTAAAGGTATGAATGCAAGACTTGTATGAGCTGTATGGATGTCTGAGTATTGTCTTCTTACAGACGTGTGGAGCTACCGTTCATTGATAAGTAGACTAATTGTGTTCCAGAAGCACATCAGTTTCTTGAACAGTTGGTTCTTTATCTGAATAAATAAATAAACAGTCGTAGTGCACATAATTTATTCATGATATGCAGGTTCATGCATGCTTCATGCATGCTACAGTATTTCAACAACAACAACAACAACAACAAACAATTGTTTTTTATTTGCCATTTTTTGAGTGAACAACCCTGAATAATATGAGACTGGATATTTGGCGCATGACCTATTTTCATAGATCACAGATCAAAATGTGAATAGTGATCCTATTTGGCTGTAAACACAATATTGAAGGACAACTTTACATAGAATCTTGATCAATACTAAAGAGCCTCTAGGACAAGTTCACTCCAAATTGACCATGACCTATTTTCAAATGTCGCAGTCCATTGTGATCAGTGTCTGTAGAGCCTAATTTTCAAAATTCGAAATCAAATTCTTTTGTAGTTTTGGTCAGGTTTTTGTTAGGGCTAGGGTTTTGTTAGGGTATGTTTGTTTGGGTCATCGTCGCCGTGTGGCCAATAAGGTTAGGTGCGACGTTAAACTTCAAACAACCAACCAACCAATCAAATGTCACAGAGATCAAAATGTGAGTAGCATGGTGAATGTAATAGCTCATAGAGAACTGTAGTCTGGATATTTCGCCCCTTCATATATGAAGGTCTGTAGGTCAAGTTCACTCTATACTGACCTTGACCTAATTTCAAAGATCACATCCACCAAAATATGAATAGTGGTCCTGTTTGCCTGTGAAACTGATATTTAAGCGATAACTTGACGTAAAATCTTGATCTTAGGCACAATATTAAATTATAAGAGTCTGGTCAAGTTCACTCCAGATTGATCATGACCTATTTTCAAAGGTCCTAGAAGTCAAAATGTGAACAGCATGGTGAACATATTAGCTCAATAACAAGGAGAGCTGAAAACTGGATATTCTGCACAATGCTGCCTTGTGAAGGCATCCAGGTCTAGTTCACTCCAGACTGATCATGATGTATTTTCAAAGGTCACAGTTCAAAATGTAAATAGCATTGTGAATTCAATATCTGGGGGCTGCATATTCGGCAGAATGCTGCCTTATTTCGAAGGTCACATGTCAAAATGTAAATCGCAGTCATATTTGCTTGTGAGTACATTATCTAAGGGACAACTTGACATCCTCAACCATATTTGGACATTTCTACATGCTTGAACACAGTTATTGCTCCTTCGTATCTGCCTTTATGCAAAGTTTACTACAGAGCCTTGCCCAGAGCATTTTAGTAGTGAGGGTTACATGCCTTTTCAGATTGGCTGCCCATCAGGGGACCTGCTAAGCTAATATGAACAAAAAGTGTCCAATGGTGAGGAAAAAATCCATGCAGCAGAACCTGAGAAACATTAACTTTGTACAGCTTTATCTGTTCATCCTCATTAGTAGACATAGAGTCCAATCAGACAGAATTTATTTGATAATACCAACTGATCGTTTCTCCTTTTTTGTCACAGATTCAGAAGATCCGTAATAAGAGATTATGGGAAAGGTACGGTCACCGGAAGAAGGAAGTTGGAGAGGAGAACCACGGTCAGGACAATGAGAGACTTCTCTTCCATGGCTCTCCCTTCCTCAATGCTATTGTGCACAAAGGATTTGATGAGAGACATGCCTACATTGGGGGAATGTTTGGAGCAGGTACGAAGCAGATAAAATTTTTATGCCCCCACCCTTCTAATTAGAGGGGCTTTGTCTTTCCCCATCTGTCCATCCGTTCGTCCTATTGGTAAACATGTCTGGATGATATCTCAGTTAATATGTGATGGACAACTTTACAATTTACTAGAATTAGGCTTAGTAGCTAGTCTAGATCTGCACTGTCAGGCTGCTTTTACCCATGTTGATGATTGCACACAGTGTTATGACTCTTTATCATCAACAACATGTGCTTGTCTGGTGCATATCTCAGTTACTATTTTGATGGACAACTTCTAAACTGAAATGGAAGACGAGTAGCTTTTTTCAGAGTTATGGCCCTTCATCCTCTACATCAGTTTTTGTTGTAGTGCATGCTTGTCTGGACTGTATTTTTATTAAGTGACGAAATCATTTGAAATTTTGGAGTAGATTCTTAGTATCAGGCAGGTGAGCACTGTCAGTATTTTAGACTGTGAGACGATTTCATATAATGTGGCAGCTAGTTCTGTCTATCTATGAACTTTTGCTGTCAGTGTGATATGTCAAGTACCATACTTGGGGTGTACCTTATCCATGTGGCAAGGAAGAACCCTATTCATCTTGAGGTCAGTAGTCAAAGGTATGGTCACTGTTGGCGGAAATCAGTTAATCACTTTTAATTGTCATCGTTTATGATGTAAGTGTAGTTGTGGAGTGTGATGGCAAAGAAGCCTTATTCATTTTCACCCCTCCATCCGTCTGTCCATCTGGCTTGTTAACTCAATATAACTTCAGGGATTTTCGCCAGGCTTTTCAAATTCATTTAAAATATGCAACTGACAGTGGGTCATTGAAGATGACAGACTTTGTCCTATTTTATCAAGGTCAAATTCTAGTATTGGTGATATCTTCTGAAGGATTACATCGAGGTTCTCCACAATCATACTACCTATGCAACTGGGGATAGACTAGAAACCTTTCCAGTTTGACTGACCTTGACCTGTTTTATCAAGGTCAAAATTTAGGTATTGCAATATCTCAGGATCGTGGCTAGGCTCTTTGAATTTACAATATGTATTAAACTGGTGATTGACTAGAAGCCTATTCATGTTTACTGACCTTGACCTATTTATCAAGGTCAAATTCTAGTTAATGTTATGTGTTTAAGGGTTATAACTAGACTTCAAAAATTTGTAAAGCAGAAGTCACTGGTTATGGGCTAGAAGCACATACAAATTGACCGATAAAGGTCAATGTCTAGTTAATGCGATTTGTTCTAAGATTATAGCGCAGCTTTGCAATTAATCTTAGATAATATTGTGATTGGCAATGATCAGTTTACTGAAGTTTACATGATCTATTTTTTGGAGTCAAATACGTATTTTTATGATATTGAAATATCATAGCAAACTTTTGTCTCTGCTGTAAAAGGTGTGCAAAGGTGTATGTTGAAACCCATCATGCTCTTGTTACCTGTTTTTATGATTTTTCCCCCATATTTATGGTGGTTTTCTTCAAAATCAATTTATGCTACAGGTTACTTTCTTGTATGCACTTTTCGGTGAAGAAGTTTGATGCTGACCTGGTGGATGACTGTTATGTAGAGTGCACTGTCATGTTTTTAGCCTGCAGTGGTGGTGGTATTATACAGTCCAACAATCTCTGCTTGCTTCTGTGCTGCACTCACAGATCAATATATTCAATTGGGAATAAAGTTTTAATATAAAGTTGTACTTGAAAGGGCTGTCTTCTTGATACAGTGTAGTAATTACTGTATCACCCCTCATGGTGTCTGGTTTTCGAAAGGATTGCATAATAGTTATGTTGTGGAACTAATGTCACCTATCCTCTGTAATGGTAAGGCAGGCTGGTGATCTTAACTCTGACTGACTGGTTATTGTGAGGCTGCACTTAGTCATCTTCATACACAAGTCGTCTTCGAATTAGCCTTGATAAATCACTGAAAACATTCAAATCTGAGGTCTAAATTTCATCTACAAAACAGAAACAAGCCAATCAGAATGTACTCAATGACTGTGTGTAGGGCCATGTTTTCTGTCAGTATATTACCTCAGTCCTCCTAATATGACAGTAGGGGTGGTTTTCATACCTGTGGTATGTCAGCCAGTGAATAACCCACTCTTATGGCACATTTTGTGTCTATTTATAAATTCTTTTGAATAGAGCCAGTGTCTGATATTTCAAGGCTAATTCACAGAGAAGTCTTGTGTATGAAGATCTACTTTAGTAGACTAATGTTTATTCTTCCAATTATTTTGATAGTTACCCTAAATAGTGATGGTGTTCAAAGTTTTATTTCCACTGTAACAAGGAATCCCTTCTGTTCATAACTGTATGTTTCATTGTTTCAGGTATTTATTTTGCCGAGAACTCGTCCAAGAGTAACCAGTATGTATATGGTATAGGAGGAGGCACTGGTTGTCCCGTGCACAAAGACCGGTCATGTTACATTTGTACCAGGTCAGTGCTCATCGACTATTATTACTCCATAACTAGCATAACGTGTGTGTGAGGTCTCAGTTCATCACATTTGTGACTGAAAAGAGAATTCCTCAAACCTGCATGAAGAATGCGGAGATGGTTGAAAGGATTTGAATGTATGAACAAGTTGTATAAAGTTGGAATATTGAAAGCGATACACACATAGTCATGATAGTGCAATTGATATCACCAAAGTGTCCTGTACTTCATGAAAAAGGCATGGAGCATGTTGGAGGGAGACCTTGCTATGTGACATCACTGTACATTATATTCCATGATAAGTCATACGCTCAACTTAGCCATACCCTCAACTTGAGTTTACCAGGTTTAGAATTATGTCTCCCCCAACTATGTTGGGGGGAGACATCTAGTGTTTGTGCTGTCTGTCTGTCTGGATGGATGTCTGTCTCTCTGGATGGATGTCTGTCCGTCCCCTTGCCTTGTCTGCAAGATATCTTGAGAACTACTGGATGGAATTTCACCAAACTTGGATGGAAGCTTCATTGGGATAGCCCCCTCATTTGATTAGGTTTTGGTTTATGTGCGTGCATTCATCCATGTCCGGTGTCCGTCCGTCCGTCCATCTACTTGTACATGTATATACAGGCCTTGTCTGCAAGATATCTTGAGAACTACTGGACGGAATTTCACCCCACGTGGATGGAAGCTTCAGTGGGATAGCCCCCTCATTTGATTAGGTTTTAGTGTGTGTGCGTGCATTCATCCATGTCCGGTGTCCGTCCGTCCGTCCATCTACTTGTACATGTATATACAGGGCTTGTCTGCAAGATATCTGGAGAACTACTGGACGGAATTTTACCAAACTTGGATGGAAGCTTCATTGGGATAGCCCCCTCATTTGATTAAGTTTTGGCGTATGTGGGTGCATTCATCCGTGTCCGGTGTCCATCCATCCGTCCATCTACTTGTACATGTATATACAGGCCTTGTCTGCAAGATATCTTGAGAACTACTGGACGGAATTTCACCCCACTTGGATGGAAGCTTCAGTGGGATAGCCCCCTCATTTGATTAGGTTTTGTTGTGTGCGTGCATTCATCCATGTCCGGTGTCCGTCCGTCCGTCCATCTACTTGTACATGTATATACAGGGCTTGTCTGCAAGATATCTGGAGAACTACTGGACGGAATTTCACCAAACTTGGACGGAAGCTTCATTGGGATAGCCCCCTCATTTGGTTAGGTTTTGGTGTATGTGGGTGCATTCATCCGTGTCCAGTGTCCGTCCATCCGTTCATCTACTTGTACATGTATATACAGGCCTTGTCTGCAAGATATCTTGAGAACTACTGGACGGAATTTCACCCACTTGGATGGAAGCTTTAGTGGGATAGCCCCCTCATTTGATTAGGTTTTCGTGTGTGTGCTTGCATTCATCCATGTCCGGTGTCCGTCCGTCCATCCATCTACTTGTACATGTATATACAAGGCTTATCTGCAAGATATCTGGAGAACTACGGACGGAATTTCACCAAACTTGGATGAAAGCTTCATTGGGATAGCCCCCTCATTTGACTAGGTTTTGGTGTGTGTGCATGCGTTCATCCGTGTCCGGTGTCCGTCCGTCCATCTACTTGTACATGTATATACAGGCCTTGTCTGCAAGATATCTTGAGAACTACTGGACGGAATTTCACCACACTTGGATGGAAGCTTCAGTGGGATAGCCCCCCTCATTTGATTATGTTTTGGTGTGTGCGTGCATTCATCCATGTCCGGTGTCCATGGTGTCCGTCCGTCCGTCCATCTACTTGTACATGTATATACAGGGCTTGTCTGCAAGATATCTGGAGAACTACTGGACAGAATTTCACCAAACTTGGATGGAAGCTTCATTGGGATAGCCCCCTCATTTGACTAGGTTTTGGTGTGTGTCCATGCGTTCGTCCGGTGTCCGTCCATCTGCTTGTACATGTATATACAGGCCTTGTCTGCAAGATATCTTGAGAACTATTGGATGGAATTTCACCAAACTTGGATGGAAGCTTCATTGGGATAGCCCCCACATTTGATCAGGTTTTGGTGTATGTGTGCATGCATCCATCCATGTCCGGTGTCCGTCCATCCGTTCATCTACTTGTACATGTATGTACAATGAAAATCGCTTCTTTGTAATTAATATTTTTAGATACGCAGCTTTGTTTAAGATACTTATTGCTACATTAATTTTACAGCACTTTCCCTTAAATTATGTGCCCATTCAAGGCAAGGTGGGAGGTTGGGGGAGATGTATGTTTTTGCTCAAAAAAACAACCAGCATAGGCTTCATGCCGGAGCGGCAACTCAAGGGTCAAAGCGGAACCTCTAGTTTTACTATGAAAGCAAGGCATTGAGAAAAGAACACATCAGTATCCAGATCATTTGTGAACACAATATCTCAATAACATGTAGGGCTAGAGCCTTGATCATTGGTACAATGCTGTCTTATGAGGTCCTCTAAGAGAAGTTCACTCAGGACTGACTGACGACCTATCTTCAAAGGTCACTGATCAAAATGTGAATAGCAGTCGCAGTCACTTGTGAACACAGTACCTCAGGAGCAAATAGAGCAAGAGCATTGATATTTGGCACAATGTTGTCTTATGGGACCTCTAGGTCAAGAGCACTCAGGAGTAACCTTGACCTAGTTTCAAAGGTCACGGAGGTCAAAATGTGAGTAGCATTGAAAAAGCAATATCCTGATAACAAAGAGATCTAAAGATTGAATATTTGGCACAAGGTTTCCTTTATAATATGAAGGCCTCTAGGTCACGTTCATTCTCTACTGATCTTGACCTTTCAAGGGTAAAGAGGTGAAGATGTGAATAACAGTCTTATTTGCTCGTGAAAACAATATATAAGGGACAACTCGATCTAGAGTCTGTCTTGATACGATGCTGACCAAATGTATATTATGGAAAGTTTTAGCTCTCTATGTGGTAATGTAATAAATATACAGGGAAGTGGAGCACTAATTGTTGGAGAGAGAGAAGGGGGGGTGGCGGGCATTTATAACCACCAATAATAGTTGCCACTTGTAGGTGAAGGTGGTTCGCATTCTAATATTGACCTGCCTGTAGACACATAATTACCGTCATGCTACTTTTCTATCATAAAAGTGAAGAATCCTACCAAAATCTACTAGACTAGAAATGCATACAAATCAAATCTACAAACACATCGTTGCCACACTTATGGTTTTGTACTTGGATAACCAATGTTTTGCTTTGTTGTTTTCAGACAACTGCTGTTGTGTCGTGTCACCCTGGGAAAGTCTTTCCTCCAGTTCAGTGCAATGAAGATGGCCCATGCTCCCCCTGGTCATCACTCTGTGATAGGTCGGCCCAGCAGTGGCGGGCTCTCCTACCCCGAGTTTGTCGTCTACAGAGGAGAACAGGTAAACAATACCCCAACTTCACATCTAAATTCTCCCATATTTATGGCTCGTTCTGTTCGCTGCTATATTTATGCCCCCCCCCCCCCTTTCTAATTAGAGGGGGGGGGCATATAGCGATCGCTTTGTCCGTCTGTCTGTCTGAATTTCTTGTCCGCGCGTTATCTCGGTTAATATTTGATGGACAGGATTGAAACTTGCATGGAATGTGGTCAGTGCCTCGTAGTTGTGCAACGTAGAGTTTTTTCCGAGTTCCGGTATAATTTTCAAGAGTTATGGCCCTTTTTCTGAAATCTCTGTGAATAGGACTTGTCCGGACTGGATCTTGGTTGATATTGTATGGACAATTTTGAAATTTGCAGGATATGTGGTCAGTACCCTGTAGTTGTGCAGCGTTAAGTTTCGTCGCGTTTCACCTATATTTTCAAGAGTTATGGCCCTTTGTTCTTCAAGTCTTTGTGAATTGGGACTTGTCCGGGCTGGATCTCGGTTAATATTGTATGGACAAGTATGGAATTTGCAGGATATGTGGTCAGTGCCCTGTAGTTGTGCAGCGTGAAGCTTCTCCGCATTTTGCCTATATTTTCAAGAGTTATGACCCTTTGTTCTTGAAATCATTATGAATTGGGACTAGATTGTATGGACAAGTATGGAATTTGCATGATATGTGGTCAATGCATCATATTTGTGCAGCGTGAAGTTTCTCTGCTTTCGGTTATATTTTCAAGAGTTTTGGCCCTTTGTACATAAAACCTAAGTGAAGGGATATATTTATTTGTCCAGGTTGGATCTCGGTCCATAACCGATTTGGACCAGGGGCCCTCGGTGGCCGAGTGGTCTAAGGCGCTTCGCTGGTGACCGCTAGCCTCACACCGCTGAACCGGCACGGGTTCGAGCCCAGCTGGTCCATGTGTGAAAGTTTGTCAGTTACTTGCCGAAGGGCGGTGGTTCTCTCCGGGCACTCCGGCTTCCTCCACCAACCAAACTGACTGTCACCATATGAGTGAAACAAACTTGAGTGTGACATTAAGCCAAATTCCCTCCCTCCCGATTTGGACCAGGAAAATGGCTATAAAATTGTTATTCTACATTCCAAAGCAGACCACATACGTCCTGAAGTATGAAATTACCCCAAAAAGAGTGAATTGGGTGCAAAATTCAAAGTTAACTGATCGCTTCATAATTTCACCACAATATACTCCCAAGGAATGTAGGTCTCATAACCAGGTCACATTTTCGGATTTGGCGAAGCACCCGGCGACTATCTTGCATCAAAACCTTGTATTATTACTTGTTGGTCGATACTTGGAATATGTATTATGCGAGGCATGCTGAAAAAAGTGACTGAAACAGAATTTTTATAATTATCCAAATTAGGCCTCCACCGACCAATACAGAACAGAACAATGGCGGGGCAGTGTCGGATTAAAGCGGAAGGGGGGGCATACAATTGAGCAATCTCTGATTGCTTCCTTGCTGTGTTTAGTTAAGAAATGTGGTGATGACGGCCTCTTGTTGATATGACATGGAAGGATCATTCTGAACCCAGATCCTTTCTTAGGAGTGCTTTGTTATTGCTGTTGTTATCCATGCCTTGCAATCCAGGAAATCTGCCTCAAAATATTGTGGTACTAAAACAGCCCATATTTAACACCATGTTAAACATTGCTGAGGTGAACTGTTTTACCACAGCATCTACCTAGGCAATTGCTGAATGCTGCAGTGAATTGCGAGGGCTGATTATCTTTACATCCACAATAGTAAATCCACAGAAATACTGATTTTTATCGAGCCCGTAGCTTTAGCTGCGGAAAGCTCGATATAGGTGCCACAATGATGTCCGTCTGTCTATCTATCTGTCTGTCTGTCTATCTATCTGCAGGACCAACTAAATGTTAAAGTTTTGGACTTAGAAAAATTTTCCTCAGGACCAAGTAAATGTTAAAGTTTGATCCTAAGGCCTGCCCGACCGCTGAACCCTCATATTTCAGATGCTTATATCGGGCTACAGATATTGAACCAATCCACTGCCCTCGGGGAGCATGTCCCCACCCCTGGGACCCCAGGACCAAGTAAATGTTAAAATTTTGGACTTAGAAAATTCCTGACACAGTTTCTCGGCCTCACCTATGTCTCCTAAACTAAGGCCAGCCCGACCCCCTGAACTCTCATCTATTCCAAATGCTTACATCGGGCTACACATATTGAACCCATGCATTACCCTCGGGGAGCATGTCCCCACCCCTGGGACCCCAGGACCAAGCAAATGTTAAAGTTTTGGACTTAGAAAATTCTGACACAGCTTCTCGGCCTCACCTATGTCTCCTAAACTAAGGCCAGCCCGACCCCCTGAACTCTCATCTATTCCAAATGCTTACATCGGGCTACACATATTGAACCCATCCACTACCCTCGGGGAGCATATCCCCACCCCTGGGACCAAGTAAATGTTAAAGTTTTGGACTTAGAAAATTCCTGTCCACAGCTTCTCGGCCTCACCTATGTCTCCTAAACTACCCCCTGAACTCTCATCTATTCCAAATGCTTACATCTGGCTACACTTATTGAACCCATCCACTACCCTCGGGGAGCAGGTCCCCATCCCTGGGGCACCGAGCCCCACCCCATATCTCCTAAAGTAAGCTTTGCCCGACCCCATATCCTCATATAATTTGGGAGCTCAGATCATCCTGTACACTTATTCAACCCATCCACTAACCCCGGGAGCATGTCCCCACCCCTGGGGCACTGAGCCCCACCCTATTTCTTCGAAACTAAGCATTGCCCGACCCCATACCATCATATTTTCCCACAGCTTACATGATCCTACACTTATTCAACCCATGCGCTACCCATGGAAGCATGTCCCACCCTCGGGGCACTGTGCCCCACCATCCATCACCTAAACTAAGCTTCGCCCGATGCCATATCCTCATATTTTCCTGACGCTTACATCATGCTACACATATTCAATACATTGCCCAACTCCATATCCGCATATTTCAATTTCTAATTTTATATCTCTTATATGGGATACTAACCTGTTATTAGGCATGAGATGCAGTGTACATTGTATATACAGGCATACATACCAAATCACCTACAGTATATTCCTTTATAGTATTTACTAATAGTTTGGTGACATTATTTTATATCAGAAATACAATATCAAAATAACCGGCGCTGAACCCCTGTTAGTTTTTAATTTCGTGTCGCCTTAAATGAAGGACGCCATTTCCTTAAATTTTGCTATCAAATTCTGGTTGACCCTAAAAGCTTTTGCACAACCATATCTGTGTCCACATATTTAACTCACTATATTAATTAAAACTGAGTTTGAATCAGTTTGTGATAGATTTACTCCAACTATTGCATTGTTATTAGCTTATTAGTTTGTTCACATATCATCACACAAAGTTACACCAAGAACGTGCTCCAAATTACACACCTATTCTTCCTAACTATACATGTACATGTATTTATCAGATCTATGCAATGGGATGTGTAAGCTTTCTTTCGAAAAATAAATGTAATCTTTATTGGAAGTTATATAATATAGTTCCTCCTTCAATCCAACCTCAACATCACTAACATAGAAATCATATTTCTTAATAAATGTATTGTTATTTTAAATGATGTGCATTGCCAATGATGTGCAACCTCAAATGATGTGCCACCCTGAAGGGCTCGATCTTTTTGCGAAGCTGCATGTTCTTTTAACTTGATAACAGTGATGAGTAATTAAAACTAAGGTCATTGATGGTGTGTTTATTTTGTATTGGAACAGAATAAAATGAACTCTTTTCTTGTTCTAACTTGTTTTGTCTACGGAGCGCATTCTGACACCAGGACAAAAGATCCATCCAGTGAAATTGCTTACAGCTCAAGAATAATAAGACATCTGCAGTAACTTTCTATCTTTGTCTGTTACATATATTTTGTGTATTATTTCCTTGTTGATTCTGTTTTTCAGGCCTATCCAGAATATCTGCTAACCTTCCAGATTCTGAACACCGGTGAGACAGACTCCAAAAAGTCCTGACCGAAACCTGCTCCCCCGGTGACTAAACGTTGACTGTTATATCTAATTACTTGCTGTTCTTATCCTCTCAACCACCCCACCTGTGCAGGTGTACAGGAGAGTTGGAATGGAAAAAATGTTAATCGACTAAATCATCTATGAACGAGAGACTTGTACGACTAAACTGCTGCAAGCTTTACTGTGATTGGTTAGCGTTCATTGTGTGTGTTCGCTTGCGTAGCAATGCAGGCAACAATATTGCGTACATGTTTGTTTCAGTGGATCTCATATAATTATTTGGGCATTTACCAAGTATAGGATACTCCAGCATTTTTATGAGAGTGTCTCTGGACTGTTGAACAGTTTGATGCAAACTTACCAGTTTGCTGTAATATATTCTCATCCTTTGTGTACGAACGAGTATTTGAGCCGCTGGACTACACACAAGATAATGTATGCATACAGTCACTGAGGGTGGATTGTCTGGACACATCCCACTTCAATACAGGCTGAAGCGCAGTGACTTTCTCTCACCTCTGTGCAGTGATACAAGTCACCCTCGTACTGCTCAGCAACACAGTCACTGTATGCCAAGTCAGTCACTCGCTGTGTCCATACAAGACTCCAGTTGGATGTATGTACCAGTGTGCTCATACAGTCATTCCACTGGACTACACACACTTCATTGGGGTGGGTCATCTTCCTTCATTAGGCCATTTCTACACCACAGCTTGGCACTGGCTTTGATTTACCAGGGCAACAGTCTTCAAAACAGAAGGTGACCGTTTCATTCAGCGAGCCATTCTTCAGTGGTTGGGTCATTTCACTGGTGGGGTTTAGGGGTGATATGATTAACAGTTCAGTCAATAAATAACCCGCTATGGCACATTTTGACTAAAATTCAAATGGATTGAAGGTGAATTACATCTTTTCTATTTATATATTTACAATACTCGTTTGAAGAAGTAACCCAATATAATTCCAGTACAGAGCTGTAGTATAGAAATGGACTAGGTGGACAAACATGGAGCAGGTGGGCTTCTCAGTTCGTCAACCACTGGTTCATTACTCTACATTATCTGGTTCCATCAAGCCTGTTGTAGTATATAAATTAAGATGGGAATCTCAAGTTAAATGTACAGTATTTCTCAGTTCCTTTCTTGGTGTCCTAACCAAAATGATCTTCGTCTATGTATAGATTGATGTAACATTGAAGCTCTACATTCTCTGGAGTTCTGTTAGTACATTTGATTTCTTCACATGATACTTCTAGCCTGGTTCATCACATGAACTGTTACATAATGTTTGATAAGGTCTTTAGTAATTCAGTCAAAGTCAATGCAGCATTAAAGCCTATGTCTGACAATATTCTTTTAACAGTTATTGGCTAAAATTCTTCACAATCTACAAGTTGATGATCACACAGAACAGTCTTTCTGTTCTTGCTTTCTGAATTTATTGAGTTGAAAGTTCCACTTCCTGTGATCCAGTGATTAGAAGCACACGCTTACATGACATATGTTAATACCTTTATATTATTACACTCTTATCTCTTCTTCCTTTACCATAGCCTATGGACATGTCATCCCAAGCTTGAAACAGAGCTCATTAATGGGCATTCCTGCTGGGTGTAGAGAGGTTGGTTAAGGTTACATGTATCTTGTAGTGATAAGTACATAGATACCACACAACTACTTGGTGTACCTTGAATTCTCTCCCGCCATGGTTCATACACCATGTAAGAATCACGAGACAATGCATACAATAGCCAAGTCTGGGGACAACAACACATCCACACTTGAGCCTTTTCAGCTGCACAAAGACTTGGATAACAGCTTCCTACAAGTATCTACCTTCATCTTTGACGTCCAATACACATTGAGCTAATGTACAGATTGAAATTGTTACATATTGTAAATACATAGTTGAGAACATGGAATAGGTTGTGTTGGATTCAGCATATATTACTTGTGTGCAGTTTGACCTATTGCTTCTCTTTGCAAGTTACAGTCCGCAAGTTCTTCAGATTTGTCTGTAGTGTGATAAGTGTATGAGTGATTGGAGTATCTGATGTGTCTCGCTTGTCCTGGCATGTTTATTAAATGAACCCATTTTAAGACGACTAATCGTGAGCATGATGGGTAAGATAAGTTCCTTCAGTATTATTGGTTGCTGTCTGAACATAGATGACTACAATGATGGTGGAAGGGGTAGATGAAGACCTGACTGATGTTTTCTATGGCAGGATGAAATAGAATACAAATGAATAGTAATTGCAGTTGCATAACACAATGTAACCATGGCATTGGAAATGTAAACTACAGACATGCGACTCAAAGATTCAATGTGGAGCTCGACCCCGTTTTCTTGTTCTACCACACACGCACTATACAGTAGCAATACTGTATAGATGTTCAAAATTAGTCCATGACATTTTAAGTTGAAGCCGAGATCATTTTATTGATGGAGGATAAAAGGCAATTCTTCATTTTCAACAGGTTCAAGTAGGTAGGGTTTCAATCTTTGTTGTTTTGGGATGAGGGGTATGGGGGGTGGTAGTTTCTGTTCTCACCCAAGTCCCGAGAACATATTTGAATTGAATATTGTTATGTTTTTCTTACGTTGAATTTAGCAGAACTTGAATGTTTGACTGGAGATAGACTGTACATGTACATGTGTGTGTGTCCTGTTATGTATGAAGTAGCACGCTGGACCTGTTTGGAATATATCAAGTTGTAAATATACTAAAGAATGGTACTCCCATTGTACATGTACAGTTGGCCATGTATTTATGTGCTAATTAAAGAATTTCATTTAAAGCTGTTGATTTTGTTTCTTTCCTGTGAGGATTGTG
Source organism: Hanleya hanleyi (assembly GCA_036873755.1). Taxonomy (NCBI): domain Eukaryota; kingdom Metazoa; phylum Mollusca; class Polyplacophora; order Lepidopleurida; family Hanleyidae; genus Hanleya; species Hanleya hanleyi. The sequence continues at coordinate 89,454 of JAVTVY010037099.1, forward strand.
GGGCAAACATTTTGACGGGTGACCTACTCTTATCTTTTTACTGTGAATACCCGTGGTATATTTATCAAGAGTACGAGCTGAGTAGCTAATGTGAAACTTGTCTGGAAACTAGTTTCTCCACATACGGGATATACTCACAATATATATTTTGTGTGATGTTAGATTGTTGCTAAGCTTATGGTCTTGTTGATGTGAAGGAGATATAAGAAGGCAAGACAATGCAGAAATACCTTCCAGTGGCATTGTATTGAAATTCCAGCCATCTTACATCCCCAAGTTTGATTGGTTGAATTGTTCTTGAGATATCACATTCACAACATGGTTGGGACGGACGGACAGAGGCGGCCATCTTCGATCACATAGTTTGATGAAAAGCAATCCGAGTTATCACCAGTGTGAAGCCACCTGCCAAGTTTGAAGGTGGTCAGTTCAATGGTTCTCAAGATATCGCATTCATAACATTCATAGGTGCTATATGAGTGTGTGACATCCAAGATGACTGATGGTGGCCATATTGAATGATGCAGATCATGGATCACGTAGTTTGGTAAAACACAATCTCACTCATATTCTCACTCAGATGTGAAAAACTACCCCCCAAGTTTTACATTGATCAGTTGATTTTTTCTCATGATATCGTGTTCACAACATGGATATGTGCTATGGGAGCACTCCACACCTAAATCCTGGGCGACTGAAAACAAGCATGGGTTCGACTCATCTACCATCAATACATGTAAAATCTTCAACAAAAACCCTGTAAAAGTATATATTTTCTGAATGACCATACTCGTGCCATTATTTCAGGAGACTCAAGCTTTGGAAATTGAAAAGAAAACCTCGTTCAACTTTCCTGAAAAACACCATAAAATGTGTCAAATTCGACCCACCATGCAGAGAAAACAAACAAAATGATTTTCTTGTTAGACATGTGAAAGTTTCTCCATCCAACGGGCATTTTAAAAGGTGGAGAAAAAAACCCGGAGAATCTCTCTACTCATTTTTTTATCCCTCAGCCCGATTAGGCTCAGGGGTATTGTTGTCACCCCGTGTGTCCGTCCTCTTTCCCAGGACTCCATATCTTGAGAACTACTGAAGGTAGACCAGCGAAACTTCTGTCCAATATAGAATGTAATCTGTAGATGTGCCTTTTGTGTGTTTCATTGGTCAGGTCCTCGTCTGTCTGTCCGTCCACTTTTCTGTCCATCAGTATCATGGTTCAATTTCAACATTATCTATTATGGGCCTTCTTGTAAGTTTCTAAAATCTAGTAGTGGTCAAATCATTTACATAATAATTTCCATTCTACTTTCTTTCCATTCTACTTCCAGAATATTGATGGAATATTGCAAGCATTTTTCCTGATGTACATCAATCCGCATATTACATGCACCAATTTTTTACCCCTCAGCCTATTAGGCTGCGGGGTCTTGTCGTCAGCATGTACGTCAGGTCGTCCGGTCGTATGGTCGTCAACAATTCTTGTGACCGGCCTAGAAGCCAAACCGTTGCTTCTAGAGACTTCAAATTTGGTATACAGGATTGTTGGGTGGTCAACCACAAGCCTATCGAATTTGGGTAATTTGCGATGAATTTTGCAGTTTCCATGGCAACGTCACGGAGAATTCGTCAACAATTCTTGTGACCGGTCTAGAAGCCAAACCGTTGCTTCTAGAGACTTTGGTATGCAGGATTGTTGGGTGGTCAACCACAAGCCTATTGAATCTGGACCCGACTGGTTAGAAACTTTGGCGACCATCTTTAATTTATGCGAAACCGTCACAGCTTTCTCGTTACCAAGATATCTTTAGAACGACTTACCCTAGGCACACCAAACTTGCCGTGCACATCCATATGCTCGTGACCCAGAACCCTATTGAATCTGGACCCGATTGGGTGGAAACTTTGGTGGCCATCTTTAATTTATGCGAAACCATGAATTTTGTGTATCTCGGAAACCATTTCGCTGTTCAGTGTGAAACTTGGTATAGATTATCAATACATCAAGAAACTTTAAAGGAATGACCAAACCAGTTTCCCTGATTGGGTGAAAGCCTTGGTGGCCATCTTTAATTTATGCAGAATCTTTAATGATGTATTTCTCTGATACCATTGAAGTGTTCTATATGAAACTTGGTATACAGCATCGATGTATCAAGAGACTTACAATGAATAACCACATCAGTTCTTCTGAGAGGCGGGAAGGATGGCCGGCCATTTTTAATTTATGCAAAATCGTTAATGATCTCTATCTCTGATACCGTTCAAGTGCTCGATGTAAAATTTGGTAAACATCATCGATGCATCAAGAGACTTACGATGAATGACAGAACTGGTTTCTCTGATTGGGCGGAAATCTTGGCGACCATTTTAATTTATGCAAAATCATTAATGATCTATATCTGATACAATTTTAGTGCTTCATATGAAACTATAAATCATCGATACATCAAGAAACTTAATGACAATCAATTTCTCTGATTAGGTGAAAAACTTGATTGCCATCTTTAATTTATGCAAAATCTATACCTCTGGTACTGTTCAAGTGTTTCATGCAAGACTTTGTATACATCATCAATACATCAAGAGACTAAAAATGAATGACTAAACTGTTTTCTCTGATTGTATGAAAACTTGGCAGCCGTTTTCAATTTATGTAAAATCATTGATGATCTATATATCCTTTGATACTGTTCAAGTGTTCAGTATGATGCTTGGTATACATCATAGATAGATCAAGAGACAAGTAATGACTGCCGGTATCTCTGATTGGACAGAAAACTTTGCGGCCATTTCTGATTGCAAGTTTTTTGATAATCTGTATATTTTTCACTTGACTGCTTGATGTTCCTGCATGATGTTTTCAAAGTAGTATGGTTCAAATTCAATAGATTGTGAATGGCTGGCACCCAGAGCCGAGGGGTTTCAGATGCGCAGCTCCGTATTCCTATCAAAAACTCTGTATTACTCGGCTCCCACTGAAAATCGGAAGACTTTTATTATTGTTCAGATTATTATTTGCACGTGATATGTCAAATTATTTACTATAGTTCTCCAATGCATTCAACATCCCACACTGAATTTATCATATTTTAATCTTTTACAAGCCACTGCTAAAGCATCTTCGGCATTCAACCAAATCTTTCAGGCTTTTATATATGTATTTTCCATTCATTGTGTACCAATATACACTGACTAAAACTGTCTGGCTGAGGGGTTGTTGCACCTTTTAGGTGCTGCCTCATGTTTTCACCTGCAGGGTAGTGGACAAGGGAGATAACAACATAGAGGAATCTGCTGGAAAGTAGTACAATTTTAAATCTACTGTTTAGATCTCCACAACCTTTTCTGCTCATGATTTACCAATTACTCAGTTGGCTTTAATAATGCTTCAGTTGTAATTTGTGAAATTTCCACATCTTGCGAACACCTATAAATAGTAGTTTGGCATCCATTGAGGCACTATCAGCAGTGAACCATATAGATCTACGTTTATGGTGTACAGAGGCTTTATTTTTAGCCCACCATCACCAGATGGTGGGCTGTTCAAATCGCTTTTCGTCCGTGGTCCGTCCGTAAACAATTCTTGTTATCGCGATTTCTCAGGAACTACTTTATGGATCTTTCTCAAATTTGGTACACAGGTTCCCCTTGGGGTATAGTTGTGCAAGATACCTTTTTGGTCCGATTCGAAAATCCAATATGGCCACCAGGCAGCCATCTTTGATTTCCCCATGAAACCTTGTTATCGCGATTTCTCAGGCACTACTGCATGGATCTTTCTCAAATTTGGTACACAGGTTCCCCTTGGGGTCTAGTTTTGCAAGATACCTTTTCTGGTCCGATTCGAAAATCCAATATGGCCACAAGGCAGCCATCTTGGATTTCCCCATGAAACCTTGTTATCGCCATTTCTCAGGAAGTACTGCATGCATCTTTCTAAAATTTGGTACACAGGTTCCCCTTGGGGTCTAGTTGCAAGATACCTTTTCTGGTCTGATTCGAAAATCCAATATGGCCACCAGGCAGCCATCTTGGATTTCCCCATGAAACCTTATCGCGATTTCCCAGGCACTACTGCATGGATCTTTCTCAAATTTGGTACACAGGTTCCCCTTGGGGTCTAGTTGTGCAAGATACCTTTCTGGTCCGATTCGAAAATCCAATATGGCCACCAGGCGGCCATCTTGGATTTCCCCATGAAACATTGTTATCATCATTTCTCAGGAAGTACTGCATGGATCTTGCTCAAATTTGGTACACAGGTTCCCCTTGGGGTCTGACTGTGCAAAATACCTTTTCTGGTCCGATTCGAAAATCCAATATGGCCACCAGGCAGCCATCTTGGATTTCCCCACGAAACTTTATCGTCATTCCTCAGGAAGTACTGCATGGATCTTTCTCAAATTTGGTACGCAGGTTCCCCTCAGGGTCTAGTTGTGCAAGATACCTTTTTCGGGCCAAATCGAAAATCCAATATGGCCACAAGGCAGCCATCTTGGATTTCCCCATGAAACCTTGTTATCGCGATTTCTCAGGAACTACTGCATGGATCTTTCTCAAATTTGGTACACATGTTCCCCTTGTGGTCCAGTTGTGCAAGATACCTTTTCTGGTCCGATTCGAAAATCCAATATGGTCACCAGGCAGCCATCTTGGATTTCCCCATGAAAACTTATCGTGATCTCTCAGGAAGTACTGCATGGATCTTTCTCAAATTTGGTACACAGGTTCCCGTTAGGGTCTGGTTGTGCAAGATATCTTTTTCGGTCTGAATCGAAAATCCAATATGGCCACATCTTGGCTTTCCCCGTGAAACCTTGTTATCGCGATTTCTCAAGAACTACTGCATGGATCTTTATCAAATTTGGTACACATGTTCCCCTTGGGGTCTAGTTTTGCAAGATACCTTTTCTGGTCCGATTCGAAAATCCAATATGGCCACAAGGCAGCCATCTTGGATTTCCCCATGAAACCTTGTTATCGCCATTTCTCAGGAAGTACTGCATGCATCTTTCTAAAATTTGGTACACAGGTTCCCCTTGGGGTCTAGTTTTGCAAGATACCTTTTCTGGTCTGATTCGAAAATCCAATATGGCCACCAGGCAGCCATCTTGGATTTCCCCATGAAACCTTATCGCGATTTCCCAGGCACTACTGCATGGATCTTTCTCAAATTTGGTACACAGGTTCCCCTTGGGGTCTAGTTGTGCAAGATACCTTTCTGGTCCGATTCGAAAATCCAATATGGCCACCAGGCGGCCATCTTGGATTTCCCCATGAAACATTGTTATCATCATTTCTCAGGAAGTACTGCATGGATCTTGCTCAAATTTGGTACACAGGTTCCCCTTGGGGTCTGACTGTGCAAAATACCTTTTCTGGTCCGATTCGAAAATCCAATATGGCCACCAGGCAGCCATCTTGGATTTCCCCACGAAACTTTATCGTCATTCCTCAGGAAGTACTGCATGGATCTTTCTCAAATTTGGTACGCAGGTTCCCCTCAGGGTCTAGTTGTGCAAGATACCTTTTTCGGGCCAAATCGAAAATCCAATATGGCCACAAGGCAGCCATCTTGGATTTCCCCATGAAACCTTGTTATCGCGATTTCTCAGGAACTACTGCATGGATCTTTCTCAAATTTGGTACACATGTTCCCCTTGTGGTCCAGTTGTGCAAGATACCTTTTCTGGTCCGATTCGAAAATCCAATATGGTCACCAGGCAGCCATCTTGGATTTCCCCATGAAAACTTGTTATCGTGATCTCTCAGGAAGTACTGCATGGATCTTTCTCAAATTTGGTACACAGGTTCCCGTTGGGGTCTGGTTGTGCAAGATATCTTTTTCGGTCTGAATCGAAAATCCAATATGGCCACATCTTGGCTTTCCCCGTGAAACCTTGTTATCGCGATTTCTCAAGAACTACTGCATGGATCTTTATCAAATTTGGTACACATGTTCCCCTTGGGGTCTAGTTGTGCAAGATATGTTTTCTGGTCCGATTCGAAAATCCAATTTGGCCACAAGGCAGCCATCTTGGATTTCGCCATGAAACCTTGTTATCGCGATTTCTCAAGTTGGGTATTTCCGAGCATGGTATCTGCATATCTCAAGAGAGATATCTCAAACTAGCCCAGTAAACAGAACAGAATTAGCATTCTTTTCTAATTATAAAATCTTAAGTATGTTTCATAGCTCATGCCAAAGTGTCAAAGAGATTTGTCTTCGCTTCCAGTACCCAATGACACGTGCAAAAATTTTTTTAAAAAAAATACTACAAAACGAAGACGAAGGATCCTCCGTACATGTACATTCACTTTCAGACTAACTGTGCTCATTTCTCTTGTATTATAACAACCGACAGAAGTACAGTTTCTAGAAATCTTGAAACTCGTGAAACTTAGATCATATCTTGGTGTTTTTCAGTGTCCCTTTTGCGATCTTTTTCGCTCAGATTCGAAATTCTGTAAACAAAATTACAAATCAATCTTTTGTTCTTAGTAACAATGGACAAAAAGATCCTCTTGTCATTAGCTTACAATTATCGGATAATGGTGGGCGCCAAGATCCTTCAGGATCTCTCGTTTAATGATACATTGAATAAAGCCAATGTTTACTTGCTATATCTTCTGAATAAATGTCTGAAACTTGAAGATGTATTAGGTGTGCATGAAATGAATCTATCCAACTTTATAACGAAAGTAATTTGTATTACATGTACAACAACAATAAATTGTATTACATCAACAACAAAATATGTCCTTGCCCCCGATAAATGATAGCTATTGAGAACAATACAGCATTCTCTTTGGATTTGCAGAAAAGCCCCAGTGAACGGAAAACTATGGATAAAAGCCCCAATGGACAAAATTCTGATTGTCCGTCCGTCTGTGCGTCAGTGCATCCATCTGTTCGCCCATCTGAAATTCGTTTCCGGGCAAGAACTTGAGAACCGTTCAGCGGATTCTTCTCAAATTTGGTATGCATATACCATGCCATGAGGTGTCGCCTGGGATTGCATTTCGACCACTTTCGCCAATAGGTGGCCCCACCTGATAAAATCCTTTTTGCATTTCTGGATCATCGGATTCTTTTCAAATTTGGTATGTATATACCATGCCACGAGATGTTGCTTGGACTAGACTGTTAAGGATCTGAGGGGTTGTAGCACCTGTGGTGCCTGATGTTCATTCTATATTTTCCTGAAGATGCTCAGCAATGTCAATAGGATTCACAAGTTGAGGATAAAATACACCAAAAAAAATTTCTTCATAATGCCAATGAGCATTACGAGCAAAATTGATTCCTCAGGCAATTTTGCCCAAAGTTTATTGTCATGTATGTCTGGTGAGGTTGACCTATCTTTTCTGGGTCACAGGGTCAAATTTGTCCATTCATCTCTGACTGCTTTACCACATGTTTAGTACATGTATGAGGAGGCTTAGGCTTGCTGAACTTACACTAGACATGGACTGCAGCCAAAATTGTCCTTGGGTATTGTCATCATGAACATATGTCTTTGTTTTCTCATCATATCAAGAATGTTTATGCCCAGGTACACCAAACTTATATCACACATGCATGTGGTCACAAAACAGAAGCCTATGAAAATCAGTGAGATCGACCCAGTTCGGGTCACCTGGTCAGATTGTGTCCATTTGTTACCATTTAATTATCTGAAAAATGGCTGCCTGCATGGGAGCACCAAACTGGCATAACCATACATGTGGTCATAGAGCAGAAGTCGGTCACAATAACTTCTGAAAAACTCAACGGATTCTTTTCGAATTTGGTATGTGGATACCGCGCCTTTGATGTCGCTTGGGATTGTTTTTCATGCCAATCCGCCTTTTGGTGGTACCACCTGGGGGCCATTTTAAAATTTCCTTTCCGGACAATAACTTTTGAAAAACTGAATAGATTCTTTTGAAATTTGGTATATGGGTACCTCGAATCAAGATCTTGCTTGGGATTGTTTTTCACGCCGATCCGCTTATAGGTAGCGCCACCATGGGGAACAAGTCAAAATTGTTTCCAGACAATAACTTGAAAAACTGAACTGATTCTTTTCAACTTTGGCAAGTGGGTACGTCACCTCAAAATCTTGCTTGGGATAGTTTTTCACGCCGATCCACATATAGGTGATGCCACCTGTGGGCCGAGTTAAAATTTTGTTTTTCTGGACAATAACTTCTGAAAACCGGATTAGGACAAATTCAGTTAATTGTGGGTACCTTGCCACTGGATCGCACTTGAAATCGTTCTCCATGCCAGGTACTGAACATTACGGTTCCAAGCCAAATCAACTGTTTTAATGTCGGGGGGGACTTCAACCCCTCAGGTTTTCATTCTTCAAAATTCCTGCTTTTCTGTGCGGAAAAGTGGGCAAAAGTGATTTTATTCCATATCAGATTATTATTACTACTTTAGCATGCAGGTTTTGTGAAGAAAACACATAAATAATTTTTTTTTTTTAAATCTGACCGAAAAATCATCCAAAAAATGCCTTTTTTGAAAATGACATCCCTGTGACATCATGGTAGCCATGTTGAATTTTCTTTACATTTTCTAGTAGAACTTGACTCAAAGATATAGTGTGGTAAGTTTCAGCACTCTAGCCTTAGGGGATGGGGGTGCTGCCACCATGCCCCACCACAGGCTGTGATACACTCCAAATCACTCAGGCCAGATAGGGTTAAGAATACTCGGCTCTCCTGCAGACACTTTTAGACACTCTCTAGAATTTGTCTTTATAAGCTTACAGCTAAAAGTATGCCTGATAGCTGTGTAAATGTATACATTTGTTGAAGCGCATTTCTTAAGGATTCCAAATATATAAATATGTTCACTGTAAATCTGTAGGTAGTGTACATTACCATATGGTGCATACTTTTAGCTGTATGAAGAGAAGTTCTAGAGGATGTGTGAAAGTGTGTGCAGGAGGGCTCAGTACAGTTAAGGAAAGTCCTGGAATAGATCCTTACACAGGGTTCATACACTTACACAAGGACAAAATTCCAGGAGTTTTCCAGGTCAGACAGTACCAAATTTCAGGAGTTTCTCAAATGGAAAACTGGGTTGTCGCTGAAGAGCTGCAACCATGTGATCTGGTACGTCAGTCGTTGACTCAATTTGTGTTATGCCTAATATATTAACGTTAACGTCGCAAACAGCATCAAATACGAAATAGTCTCCCTTGGTACAACACATGGCACTAAATGCAGTTGGATCATGCGATCGTTGTGTGCGTGTTTACAATTTTATATTAATGTTACATAATTACGTTTTGCTGTACTTTGTGCTATATTCACTCATAAGAATAGCAGCACAATATATTAGATGATAGTCAGAAAGACCAAATTTATTTTTAAGAAGTTTTAAGCACTTCAACATAATTTTTTAGCATATTTCAGGATAAGAAATATTTTCAAGGAGTTTCCAGAGGCGTGCAAACCCTGCTTACAATATTGAAGGTCCATGATCATGATGATAGAACAATACTCTATATGATCATGGCTTGGTTACAATACTCTATATGATCATGGCTTGGTTACAAAGTGATTGCAGATCCACAATGCATGTCAAACACTGATTCGAATACTTGAACCAATACTTTATTACATAGATACATGTATGTTGGGCCACCAGCATGGAATAATGCTTTGAAACAAAGACTCTTCAAAAGGGGTGATTCACTAATTCTGCTATGGATTCTATCGGCAAACCAAATGAGTGACCATGCATGTGGTGGTGAAGCTATGATCCCCAATTATCCGTATTCTGGATCATACTGTGAACTAAAACAATGTTAGTGTTAACAGCCCATCCAGTGGCCTGGTCACAATTAAGCTTGTCGACAGATTGTTGCGGTCTTGACTAACCCACCAATATAAGAGTATGACCATTTTCATGTCAGTTTTCAAAGTCCTGAGGCCCTGTGAACATGGCCTGAGCTTGCTGCTGAGCCTCCTTCTCTAGTTCCTTCACTCTTTCCTGAGCTTCCTTCTGAATTTTCTCCATTTTTTCCAGGGTCATCGATTTCATGGGCAGAAGTTTGGGTTTACAGAGGACAAAGTTGGGCATGTCCTCCTGATATAGTACTCCCTGTTTAGGCAGAACTTCTTTGAAGGCACTGTTTGTCTCTGGCATATTGGGTTAGGAAGTACACTTTCACTCCAGCACCTGCAAAAATAACAGGAAATATCAGCAGTTATTGCATGGAGGGGTTCAGAGAGGGGTGTCGGAACCAAGAATCTATATTCAGTGGTCATCCACAAAAGAATTTCCAGTCATTAATCGAAAGGCCTTTAAGGCAGTCAGTTTCACAACAAGAACCAAAATTGGCTTCAAAAAATTTGACCTCGATATCTCCTAATATATTCACTTACACAAAGAAGTGTGATTTTTGGTGATTTTTTTATTTTGGAGTCTGTGACCTTGACCTTTCACCTTACATTTGGTACATGGCACATCATCTCCCCCTAATTTATCTATATACGGACACACAAATAAAATGATTTTTAATGATTTTCTTGGTCTTGCGGTCAAAGTGACCTTGGTCGTTACCTCAATGTGACGCATCATCTCCCCCTAATGTATCAACTGACACAAATACTTATTTTCAATGCTTTGCTGATTTGGGAATTACAGTGACCTTGATCTTAACCTCAATTTTGCTTGTGATCCATTGCCTCAAAATGATGATAATATTGTTAAATCATGGGACATGGAAAAAAAATTGTTTTCGAAATTATCTCGGACCCTGGCATAATTATCACAAACCCCAAGATACTAGTCCAATGAAAACTCATATGACGGAATAAAACAATTTTTTCCCCCGAGGAACTGACTTGAGATGTTATAATTTGGAAGAGTATCATATCTCCATTCATGATCTCCATTAGGCGATGAAAATAATGATACGGACCGGCTAATTAATTCATCAAATGGTTATTTTAAACTGAAGATCAAAATACCATACGTCATCAATTCCAGCATTGCGGAATTACAAAGTGCCTATGTTTTCAGTTCTTCTAAACCACTGGTAATGCTCGTCCGTGGCAAAATCTGTAATGGAATATCCTAACCCTATTACTAAGAGCTGTAGGATGAGAGATAAAACTTTTCATGAACGAGATAATCGGAATTTTGGAATTATGTTACAGAATTACATTTGGTTGAAGTTGACTTGAATTTCATTGAATTGATGACGTATGCTCACTTTGTCAATATAGTTTTGTCACGGAATTCTACCTCGGTGTCAGAAGATTGGCAAGTGGTCATAGCAATATGATGTAATGTTTTGAATTACAACCAGTTTCCATTGATCCGTTTCCACTGATCCGAATACCGTACACACAGGATTCCTACCCTTTGTGAAAGACAAAATTCCAGGACTTTTCCAGAACTTTTCCAGGTCCATACTACATTTTTCCAGGACCTTTAACTGAATTTTGCTGGACATTTACCATGTTTCATCCATCAAATTCAACTATATACTTCAGAACGAAATGAATATGTATTTCAACTATCACCTTTCATACAGATCTGACTAGATCGAAGAATGAATTCAGTTTGTTAGAAATTCCAGTAATTAATTGTGACCGATATTTTGTGGGTAGGGCGGACAAGAAAATTCAATGACTTTTCCAGAACTTTTCTAGGTCCATACTACATTTTTTCAGGACCTTTAACTGAATTTTGCTGGACATTTTTTAACGCCTTTTACCATGAATATGTATTTCAACTATCACGTTTCATACAGATCTGACTAGATCGAAGAATAAATTCAGTTTGTTAGAAAGAAATTCCAGTAATTAATTGTGACCGATATTTTGTGGGTAGGGCGGACAAGAAAATTCAAGGACTTTTCCAGGACTCCTTACAAATATTGTCAGAATTCAAGGATTTTCAGGTCCTGGAATTTATTTTCTCAGAAATCAAAGAAATCCAGGACCTGTATGAACCCTGTACACAAGGCTGAAGAAAAGACAGCCCAATGGTTCGTATACATGTAGCTTACAGCAAAAACTAAACTGCTTGAAAGGACATTTCACAGCAAACTTGATCTCTGTTATATCCTTATACATACAAAGATATGGTATCCAGTCAATTTACTCACAACTGGCAAACTGATTCACCCACAACCAATTCACCCACAACTTCAGGTCGATTCACCCACAAAAAAGGCCATTCACCCACAACCAGGTCAATTCACTCACAGTCTCAATGTTGGTTTATTCAACATATTTAATGGATATGAATATATTACATGTATAATTTATTAATTGTTGGGTGTCTTACCTGCCTTGCAATATTTCCTACACAAATCTTCAAATTTTAATGAACTTTTGTAAATGTACTTTTGTAAAAATCTTCTCTCCTTCACTCGTTAATCCTCGCGCGCTTGTACACACTATCTGTTTATGTTACATGAATGTAAAAATATCATATGAATACACACAAACTCAATAGTACGATTACCGTAATACCGGTATCAGCAATGTATAATTCAATATGTGAGAATAAACGCATTGTGATGATGGGCCGCGAAATTCGTATCAGAAGCGGCCCGTAAATCACAATTTCATTCAATGTCATTTATATCAACAGAAACCTTGACATCATCGCATATATATCATGTCTGAGATACATCCTTGCATTGTTTGTAGTCAGCATGTTAGACCACGACATGAAGCATGGCAGTGTGACGGCTGTGACTTATGGCAGCATCGGACATGCTCTTTGAGCTCGTTGACTGGCGATGTAGGAACTGCAATCCCTCTGATGCTCCACGGAATGACAGAGAGCATCCCCTCCTCCCTGTTGGGCCAAGCTGCCAGTTGATGGTGTACATCCAGGATACCTGGTTGGAGAACTCGGTCTGGCCCATGCGGAGCTGGTGCTTGTATGGGCTTTCCATCCGGACGAACAGTGATGTGGAAGGCTGGCACAGACGTCTCATCCATCGAGCCAGTCATGGGAACGTCCGGTTTTATATCCTTGTACCTCTGCTCTTCCGTGGGGCAGTTTGTAAACCTGTAGATGAGACTGGTATTGTCAGGGAAACTTCGAAGCTGACAAACGAAACTCTACCATCAGATCCAAGGAAAGATTTTTGGAATATGGGGAGAGTATCGTGATGGAAGCAAGACTGCATCCCAGCTTCTGTGTGCCATCAGAAACGTGTATGGACCAACAGCATGAACTGCTCTTTCTTAATTTTGTTCTAAATGCTGGAATTTCCATCGAAACAATGTGTGCTTTGATAACATTTTATTTCCTGTTCTGTTACACTGCTCAATTACATGTGGTGCCAATTCATTTATCATGTTTATATGTATGAAAAATTACTATTTTAAGAAACAGATTAGGCAATATAGGCAGGGTTAGATGCAGGATTTTCGCCAAAGTCCTTATTTGAAAATAGCTTTGTCGTTATTTGAAAAAACTAATTTTGCAAAATGGCTAATATCACTCAAATGGTGTTCAACATGCCAAAACATTGTCAGTTTGTGTTCTTTGAGTGTTTTACACAAACTACTGTGCCTTTTGCCCCTGATATTCACTTCAATCTATGAGTTTTCTAAAATAAAGTCATTTGATTTTGTGGAAAAATGGTCATTTGATTTTATAGTTGTGTCCTTTTTAAGGACGCTGTGAGACCCTGTATCTAACTCTGATAGGCATTATATTTCATATTTCGACAGCAAACAATCACTCATTGTATAAATAATCTATGGGTAGATTACAAATAAGAGACAAAACAGAGTCTATTAACTACATTTCATTCATCAGAATGATCAAGTTTGAACATTACATGTTCTTGAAATAAAATAGCGCAATATATATCAGTTAGTACAGACCATGAAATATAATACCTATATTGCCTAATCTGGATGCTCTCTGCATCTCGCTCTCTGTCGTTCTGTGGAGCATCAGAGGGATTGCAGTTCCTACATCGCCAGTGAATGAGCTCAACTTCTCCTCTCACCAGCTGTCAATAAAAATCTCTGGTTATTCCGGAAGAGCATGTCCGATGCTGCCATAAGTCACAGCCGTCACACTGCAATGCTCCAGGTCGTGGTCTAACATGCTGACTACAAACAACACAAGGATGTATCTCGGACATGACATATGCGATGATGTCAAGATTTCTGCTGATAATGACATTGAATGAAATTGTGATTTACGGGCCGCTTCCCATACGGATTTCGCAGCCCATCACCACAATGCATTTATTCTCACATATTGAAATATACACTGGTGATATTATATTAATCGTACTATTGAGTTCATGCGTATTCATATGATATTTTAACATTCATGTACCGGTAACATAAAAGGATAGTACTGTATGTACAAGCGCGCGAGGATTATTGAGTGAAGGAGAGAAGATATATACTAAAAGTACATTTACAAAAGTTCATTAAAATTTGAAGATTTGTATGGAAATATTGCAAGGCAAGTAAGACACCCAACAATTAATCAATTATACATGTAATATATTCATATCCATTAAATATGTTGAATAAACCTACTGTGGGTGAATTGACCTGGTTGTGGGTGAATTGCCTGGAACTGGAATTGCCTTTTTTGTGGATGAATCGACCTGAAGTTGTGGGTGAATTGGTTGTGGGTGAATCAGTTTGTGGGTGAATGAATTGACTGGATACCCTGTGGGTCACAGCATCTGAGCATGATGGAGCCTACTATAGTAGGCAGTAGGCTCCATGGTCACAGTGTGACGGACTGGTCTGTGTGCCGGCGGGAGCACTTCGGGTGTATTCCATGCAGTCACATCATATTGGACTAGTTCACTATCCGACTGCTCATTTTTAATAAAAAATAACAAAAAAATAATAGAGTAGGAAACTATTACACAGACGCCAATTTTCAATACTCAAACTTTCGGTTTTAAGGAAAGCGTACCGTATCACGAATAATAGGCACAATCAGTGGTGATTGGCGGGGAGGAAATTTTATCAACAGGTCCTGACCCTTTTTCCACTTTGGCTTGGCAATGATTTCTTTTTCTCATAGCAACGTCGCAGGAACGTCACCCCTCAATCGATGCACCATAGACAAAAGAGCACCTGTTCCAGGGGAGATAACCTGCAATTGAGTTCTCGTGCAGCCGTCTGATTTAAAATTTGGTTGCGCCGCAAGCTACTTCATCGTTTGAGAAATCGAATTGAACAGAAGTTGAAGCATCTTCACATTTCAAGTTAAATTTTACACTAACGTTTCGTCACACGTGTAGTGTTCGACTTGGATATGCGAAGATGGATTGGAGTTAAGGGGGTAAAGCTCAACATGTTTTTGTTTTTTTAATCATGTATGCAATATATTTGGTGACCAATATCATCAAAATATCCATTTTAGCATGCATTATATGATAGGGCCAGGACTGCCTAACGGTGTAACTTGAAAAGTTAATTAGAGAAGCAAAGCTTCAAGGCACTCCCAGAAGAACTGAAGGCAATATAGAATGAACAAACGTGGTAAATATATGGTCCAAAAAATTCTATATAATCAGTGCTACAATGAATACCGATACTGTTTGAAATAGATATTAGAATGAAGTATTGTTTAAAGATTATACCTTCATTTATCAATATTTAACTGTCCCAAACACGTCATCACAGAACATATCCCGAAGGCTAAAACCTTAAAACAAACTTTTTTTTGATTGAAAAGTCTACTGCATGGGCACTATAGTCTGTCCATTTTAATTAGTCATCTACTTTGGAGCTTGTCAAAAATCAGTAGTTAACTCTGCATAATTTTTTTTTTTTTTTTTGCATCGTGTGGAAAACACCGATAATATATCACTCTTGAAATAACTTTGCAATTATCTCCATATAAAACTACAGTACAGTTGTTTCAGGTACCGGGCCTCAATATCATAGGGAGACGTCATAATGTATTCGCGTTCACTGGCACAAAGGTCAACAATACCATGTACGGTCATTGAGGTGTGAGTGGTTTAGCATTCGGCAATTTCACTGGGCATGGCATATGAGCGACACTCCGACGGACCGCCTATTACTTTATATGGTATCAGTGACCTTCGTGCCAGTCAACATGAATACATTATGACGTCTCCCTATGTAATTGAGACTCGGTACATGAAACAACTGTACTGGCGTTTTATATGGAGAGAAATACAACATTATTTCAAGCGTGATATATTATCGATATCACGGAGAAATTGTAGTCCTTTTGTAGAATTCTGTTTGTTCTACACGCTGCAAAAAAATTTTATGCAGTTAACTACTAATTTTTGAAAAGCTCCAAAGTAGACGACTAATTAAAATGGACAGACTTTAGGTTGACTAGTCCGACATGCAGCCCCTACATGCTATTTAATAAACTGATACCTAGATTGAATAGATTCAGATTCAGATTCGTTTATTGGCGCAAACACAAATCACATTGGTTAAGGCCAGTAACAGTATACATGAACAAGTGTATGATTTTGCATGGCTCAACAGAGGCTCGAATTGTTTTCAATTATTTCAAAACTGGTACATGTCAATCTGCCTGTACAGAATATCAACTGACTCTCCTGTCGAAGCTTTGTATTACAAATTTAGCAAATACTCTGGTGATTTTAAAACTATCACATTTTAAAAGTTTGGTGAACAATATACGAGAATGATACTCTGAATTGGGGACGGTCAGACCCAATTCACGAAATAGCGACAATCTTAGATCAGCATTATTTAAACAATGCATAACAAAATGATACTCATCCCCAATAGAGCCCACACAAAACTGGCACGTTCGACCGTTCCTGGGTATAATCGGTTTATGGTAGCGGCCAGTTTCGATTTCTAGCTTATGGTTGCTTATTCTTAGTTTGGTAAGCATCACTCGTTGAGAAGTAGTTAACTTATAAGAGAGATACTTCTCAAAGCCATAGTCTTGTTTAAATGAAGCATAAGTATCCAGTTTATGATTTGATGGACTGGACATCGTACTTCGCCAATTCTGTGTAAACTCGTCTGTTATTCTACTGGCAAACAATCGTGGAAAATGGCTGGTACTAATAATTGCCTGCTGAAGCCAAACATCATAAAAACCATGGGTGGACAATATTTTTTTGATTCTACTGCAATAAGTATTGGGATAGTTAACAGCAAGCTGAAGATTATGTAAATAAGCCTGTTTAACAAGTCTCGAGTTTGGTAAACTCACTAAACGGCACCAGTATTTGATCGCGCTAATATTAGCTAAAACTGTCATGGGTAGCCTACCCATCTCTGCTCGTACAGCTGAGTTACATGCCTTCTTGTTAACACCAAGTGTAAATTTACAGAATTTTGTATGAACAGCTTCAATAGGATTAGACTCTGGAAGCTCGTTAACTCCCCAAACTTCAGAGTTATATAAAATGATAGGTTTTATCACAGAGTCGAAAATCTTAGTGCACAGACTTGGTCTTGGGTCATCTCCAACAAGCTGGCAGATCTTATAAAAAGCTTTCAAACCTCGACCTTTTAAATTTTCCAGCGCTTTTGACCATTTTCCATTGGAACAAAAGAGTGTTCCAAGGTAAAGAAACTGGTGAACAATCTCAACAATATTATTACCAATGTAGACATGAAAGTTTGGTGAACGACCAGACTTGGAAAAACACATAGCTTTTGTTTTCTGAAAATTAATTGACAAATGCCACTTGGTGCAGAAAGCTTGCAATTTTGCTAAGGCATTATTCAGACCTTCAGGTGAAAGGCTCAGTATAACAAGATCATCTGCATATAGTAAGCAATATAAAATGAAATTTCCCAAGACTACAGGATCGCAATCCTCACCAAATATATCAGGAAGGTCATCAATAAAAATATTAAACAGTGTGGGACTCAAATTATTACCCTGTAATACACCTCGGCTAGATACAAAACTATCAGATACACCATCACTCAATCTTATGCGCATGGACGGGTCGGAGTACATAGACTTAATGATATTATATATATTACCAGTGACATCTGCTTTGAGGAGTTTGTACAGTAAACCACACCTCCATACCGAGTCAAAAGCCTTGCGCAGGTCCACAAAACAAGCATAAACGCGTTGATTTTGATTTATGTGTGACTCTATTACAGACTGCAAAATAAATACATTGTCAGACGCACTGTGGTCTTTACGAAAGCCACATTGGGATTCATTTGGTTTGTCAAGAGCTTCCAAGTGACTTTGCAATCTCTTGTTCAAAATGGAGCAGAATAACTTAGATAAGCAACTGCTTATAGCTATACCCCTATAGTTGCTTGGATCTCGTAAATTACCAGACTTATGTAAAGGTATCACGAGTGAAGATTTCCAGGATTCTGGAAAATATCCTGATGCCAAAATCTTGCTGAACAGAACTTGAAGATAGGGCAACAATGCATTTATGCCATATTATATATCAGTTTATTAAATAGCATGTAGGGGCGGCATGTCGGACTATAGCTTGACCAGTTTCCAGTTCCATGCATTCTCCAACCCCTTATTGTCATTTGTGTGGCTCACCAACATGCGTTTTTAGTTGACCTACATACAGATACTTCTGTACGCTCATACTATTCAGCTTGTATCACTGACGTCCCTACTGTCCTTGTTACAAGGAGAGCAGGGACGTCAGTGATACAAGCTGTTTATCAGCGTAATACTTCTGCTGTTTAGCCTACAATTTAGTTGGGTTCGTATATTTGACTGAATATAATTTTTAGATTGTGAAAGTTATACTGGTGACCAATATCATCAACCCCCCCAAAAAACAAGAATTTTTTTGAAAAACCCCATCTTAGCTTACTAAGGGCATTTCACGTTTCACTTAACACTACGAGCAGAAGTTTCTACGTATGATCGTGCCATGCGTTCGGATGATGTGAAAACCCCTCATTCTAATTTTCATTTCTAACATGAGCAGTGATTGTATAGAATTTGTAGAACTATATTTGGGCCTATTTATTCTTCATTGAGTTCTGATGACAGTGCCATGAAGCTTTGTTTCTGTAATTATACTTTGCAATGTGCACTGTCCGTGTAAAGGGGCATCACATTTGTATTCAGCATGATACGAGGAATATTTTTGTACGATATATATTGGTTTTATAAGAACAGGGTTCATCGTCTTCCACTGCCTTAAGGGTTCAGGATTCCCAACTGCTTTCCAAAAGAGACTTAATATTGAAATAGTGAGAAAAAAAAAGTATTTACACCGAAAATTGAGTTTGCAAAGTGTTTCTCAAAAAACGCTGCATTTAAATTCATAAATATTTCAGGCGTGGTTATCAAAATTATTATAAAAATCTAATTATTTCAATCTAATATATAACTCGTTTTTACCCCTCGGCCAACTTTGGCCTAGGGGTATTGTCGTCATCATGTACGGCTGTCCGTACGTACGTCCGTACGTCCGTCCGTCCGTTACCGCGATATCTAAAGAACCGTTTCATGCATGGCAACCAAACTTGTTACATCTATTTATCTTCACGTAAATCAGAAGCCTGTCGAAAATGAGTCATCTCGGACAATATTTTGCAGAGTTATGCCCCTTTTTACAAATAAAAATCCATTTATGATTTGTTATTGTGATAATTTCAGAACTGTTCCATATACAACATCCTAACGTGATACAGTTGTTTCTCTTGACCTAAACTAGATGCCTATCGAAAATGAGTCGTGTCAGAAAGTATTTTGCAGAGTTATGCCCCTTGTCTAATAAAATCCGTTACCGCGATATCTACAGAACCGTTTCATGCATGGCAACCAAACTTGTTACATCTATTTATCTTCACGTAAATCAGAAGCCTATCGAAAATGAGTCATCTCGGACAATATTTTGCAGAGTTATGCCCCTTTTTACAAATAAAAATCCATTTATGATTTATTGTGATAATTTCAGAACCGTTCCATATACAACATCCTAACATGATACAGTTGTTTCTCTTGACCTGAACTAGATGCCTATCGAAAATGAGTCGTGTCAGAAAGTATTTTTCAGAGTTATGCCCCTTATCTAATAAAATCCACTAATTCCTATGTTAAGTTTGCATATAATTTCTATATCATGTTTGTATACTATCACATTAATTTATTGATTGGATGACTGATTTATTGATTTATTCTCTTACACAATGCGAAGAATGCCTGCAAATCTGTTTTGAAAATGACACTAGATGCCTATCAAAATGAGTCGTGTCAGAAAGTATGCCCCTTGTCTAACAAAATCCACTAATTCCTATGTTAAGTTTGCATATTATTTCTATATCATGATTGATTTATTGATTTATTTTCTTAGACAATGCAAAGAATGCTTGCAAATCTGTTTTGAAAATGACATACATGTGCCATTTAGTATACATGTACTGTATTTATCTAGCCATGTGTACTGTTGTTTTGGTGAGACATCGATACAGCTCTTTCAATTTATTCCAGAAACAAATTAATTTAAGGGGAAGAAAACTTTTCTTTTTTTTCAAAGAAAGTACACTTACAATACCAGGGGTAAATATTTCTTCCCACAAGCCAATCAATTGGTAGAGACACCCTTACATTATAATAGCTGGGATTCAGAGCCGAGGGGTTTCGATAGCGCAGCTTCATGTTAATGAGTTAAAATAGCAATTCAATTGGGCAGAAAAAAATGATGAGGTCCCGGTATCAAAAATCTTATCGCGTGTTTTCCTGCTCACCCTGAAAACACGCCACACACTGATGATCTAAAGTACAGGTATTTGATCACATTCACCAGAAGATCATTGATAGACTTTTGCTTTTACATAAAATGTTTTAGCTCTGGAACTGGTGGGTTTTTCCAAAAACCCACACTCTTTTTTTCTCTCTCTCTTTTACTTTTACCAGCAAGCAGGTTTTAGAGAATGTATGCGTCACACAGAAAGCAGACAAGAAAAGATCAGTACGGGGATTGGGCTCAGTTGGAGCTAGGTAATTCTGCTCCATGATCTATACGGTATATATCTCCAATGAAAACATTCGTCGAGGACTAAACCTAAAGAACATTCTCTGATTTTTTAAAGAAATTGTATTGCGATGAATTAGACAGTATACAAGTAGTATATAAAGGTTAAATCTTGTATCTATGGCGAGGATAAAATCGTGGCTTAAATGCAGTGTTTTGACACTGGACCTGGGATATGATTCAGGAAGTTCATTGAAGTGTGTGCAGAGAAGACAGGTCACGTGACTGTGACGTCAATAGTAGTAGAGAAACCGCAGATACGCGGTCGGATGCACAATCGAAACTAGGCGTCTACCTACAATCCTTTTCACCATCTTATAGGGGTAACTATAGTGGCATGTGGACCATGAACGTGCCGTTATGTATACCATCAGTAGAAGATAACCCACATTTTCGGATGCGCATTATGGACTCGGTGTCAATGAGCTGTAGTAAAAGTGGATCTTTGCGACGGATATCTTATAAGCCATATCGATTACGAACGGATTCGGAAACATTCCGGAGCGCAATCATGACCTCATGATTTCTCCGAATATGCCCATATTTTAGCGGATCAGACGCAGTATCAGTATCAGACGTACAGTATCAACTGTACAAGCCTAGGTCTGGTACGGTGGAACGGAATATACATACCTGTATTATGAAGGATGTCCTATGGGAGTATCAAAGGTTGGCTCATCTTGAAAAAAAGTCCACAATCAGACGCAGATTTGTTAGCATGATGGGAATATTTCACTTCGACATTTATTTTTTTTCACATAAAATGGTTTTTGGTGAATGGACTGATGAGCAGTAAATATGGCTTTGCATTGGCGTTCCCGACGCACGATGCTGCCGATAAAATAAAGATCCAGGATGTATTCCGCTTTAACTGAAAACTGAAGCTGAACCAGGATGTAACGTTTAAGTATAAAACGTTGAAGAAGCCCCCCGCGGTCCCATCACCAGAGTTGATGTCAAAACAATTTTCGGTTCCACAAGGAAATCTGTCGGCGAAAAAAGGGAATTTGCTTCTAGGAAAGCCAGTAGTAGGAAGCCGTGAAATTCCCAATTATTTTTATCTGCCCCTGATCCGGTAGAGTAACCTGACGATGGCGTCACTTTGACGTCACATCCGGGTCAAAGGTCACGTCCGAGTCAAAAGTCACTTCCGTGGTCCAAGGTCACGTCCGGATCAAAGGTCACTTCCGGTCACTTGGCGAACCAGCAGGAGTTATCTGCCCCTAAATAAGACCAGTTATTTCAATGTTAAACCTAATGGGCAACCCACGCATAGACATTTGCGGTATGGCGCACATGCACGGACAGGGAATTGTGGGAAAAGGGCATTGAAATGGACGTTTGGGGGTCGAGGTGGACCAATATTGTTCCGAATGGGTCGTATGGGGTATCAGTTTGAAGCATTCACGAAGGAGCATCCGATTGCACTGGTGTGGAGTGAAAGTAGTACAATAATGCACGTGCGCACGTAGGGAATTGTGGGAAAAGGGCACTGGGGTAGACGTTTTGGGGTCGAGGTGGCCCATTAGTGGGCGTACTGGGTCGTACGGGGTATCCCTGTGAAGCGCTTCTCCAGGCCGATCAAGTCCTGCACGTGGGTGCATGTAAAACCTTCCCCGGAAAAAATTCGGAAACACGGACTTCACCACTAAACTATGAAAAACCCATATCAGCCAGGTTTAGAGGGGCTAATATAGGAGAACCGACAAGGGATCGAGCCCAGCTGGTCCATGTGTGAGAGTTTGTCAGTTACTTGCCGATTGGCGGTGGTTCTCTCAGGGTACTCCGGTTTCCTCCACCAACCAAACTGTCACCATATGAGTGAAACAACCTTGAGATTGACATTAAGCCAAATCCCCCCCCCCCCCCTGCTAATATAGGTTCCTAGTGGATCGTGGCCTGCCGAGAGATGTAGAGTGTCGTCAAGGGTGTATGTAAAATTAGGATTTGTTCCAAAAATATAAAAAAGCGGAACACGGAGTTCACACCCCCATGTGGGGAAAAGACGGGTTTTATCGTCCTATGGTAGAAATAGTCGAGCAGCTATACATATATAGTAGATGGAGAGCAGTAGCGCTCAGGGACGCCATTGAGCCATGGCTACCCCCTATACACCCCCATAGGGGTCGACTCGTACATCCTGGAATGTATCCTGAACTCGGGCATACTGGTGATGTGGGTTGGTCTACCATGGTAGAGTTACCTCCCCTCCTGGGTACAAAAAAGTGTGTGTGTGTGTGAGTGAGTGAGTGAGTGAGTGAGGCGTGCCCATCGCCTGTTTTAACACAGTGACGAACTAACGATGGTGAGTGAGTTGGTGAGTGAGTGGTCATAAAATCGTTTCTATATCATTAGCCTCAGGCTGTATCCAAAGACCAGTGGTATTCTATTGAAGCTCTTATCGAGTAGAGCCAGACTGGTTGTGATACGCGTGCGCACGCACAATGAGGAGTAGTAGAGGAAGGGGAGTTTCGGGGAGGGGAGGTGCTGACTATGCCCCAGGTACTTCAAGGTTATATGCATAGCAATACTTGCAGCGAGAGAAGGGGAATCCCATGCAACGCCTGAATGCGTTAACGCCTATCTTAACGCCCTAGCATAACGCCTTCATACCATGACGCTGACCGATGAAAAGAAGACAGGTCAACTCGTCCACAAGTTTTCAAATTTTTCCCTAATTTTTTCCAAACAGAAGCCGTCATTTGGCGCTGCATCTGTCATATTCGTTCTTGCCCGTTAGTTGTATTCTCTGCTGCTCTTGTCCAATCAGAAACCGCCATTTCAGAAAGTTCAATCTTCGGCCATGTTCGCTCTCATCCGTTTGTTCTAATCGTCGTCGGGCAGGCCAGGATACTGTAACGGCAACATGTCCTGGAACAGCTGTTTGCGCCTTTTGATCGCATTTTGCAGGGCCTCGGTGGGTAGCCCCATATCCTCTTCCATGTGACGCCTGGTTTTCATGATGGACCTGTGCGTGGGGTCGCCTTTCTTTTCAAGCGGTAGCAGGGTATACTGTTCATAGATGGCCACGACTGTTTTCATGATGCAGGAGCGCATTTGGATGTACGTCGGTTGTAAGTTATCCTGTCCGGCGTACTCAATCGCTGCAGCGTGAGTATTAATATCTGCTGTCACAATACGATCCCAGAAGGTAGGTTATTCCTCACTTCCCTGGGATGTAGCCTGATTATCTGAGGTCAAGCTCTCCATCAGTAGATGGACTCTCAGCAGTCTCTGTTTCGGTATCAGTCGGAGGACTCTCAGAATCAGCTGGCATATTCCCAGCATCTGCCTCAGTGGGCTCCTCGGTGTCTTCAATCCCATGTATATTCTTCTGGTATCGCATCATATCAGATTGTACTTTCTGAATTGACGGCTTCTGATTGGACAAGAGCAGCCGAGAGAATACATCGCGGCTCCCCCAGCTGAAGTATGATATAACATTGGGGAGAATAAACTACATGAAAACTTGTGAACGAGTTGATCTTTCTTTCTTCAACCTGTCAGCATCATGGCGTCAAGGCGTTATGCTAGGGCGTTAAGATAAAGCGTTAAGGCGTTAAGATAGGCGTTAAGGCGTTGCGTGGGATTCCCTTACTCTCGCTGCAAGTATTGCTATGCATATAACCTTGAAGTGCCTGGAGCATAGTCAGCATCTCCGAAACTCCCTTTTCTATACTACTCCTCATTGTGCATGCTTACGCGTATCACCGCCAGTTTGGCTCTACCCGATAAGAGCTTCAATAGGATACCACTCATGTTTGGATACAGCTTGTATATGACCAACCGGCACACAGGTGACCATAATATCCTCATCCAAGACGCAGTTCTGTATGTCCGAAAACTGAAACCCAATCCAGCCGTTCAATTGGGGCACCTCAACGCCTATGAGAGAAAACCAGTCCAGTACCCTATTAGTGTGCAAACTAAAGTGTTCTCTGTGCCTGCCCGGAATATGAGCGCCACCAAGGAAAACTTGTTCTTGGGGGACTCCCAAGCGACTGATCCTGGCCTGTGTCGAGAATACCAGTTTCAATGGAGCCTACGCGGAGAAGCTGTGTGGCTTTTAAACATTTCAACATCAATTTTGTGACCCCACATGCGAACGGACAGCAGGTCCCAGCCACTGCCTTAACACAGAAGTTTGGACGCGAGAATTTCATTCGGGCCTATCAGAACCTGTTTACAGTGACAGGTCAAATTAACCAGGATGAACGGAATATGATCAGTCGAGAGGACTACGCAAATTGATACACGTTGCTGTGTTTCGATCTGATCGCCACCTTAGAGAACGACCATCAGCTGAACCTCACCAAGCAAGGCAAATTACGGTTGGAAATCCGCTATGCACGAGCCCTCTGGAACAGCATCAATGTGATTTGCTATGTCGAGTTTGACAACATCTTTTGAGTATACAAGACGCACAACGTCATGTGTGCCACCTAACATGGATACAGACCAGATATCGGCTCACTGGAGAATGACCCATGGGCACGCACTATCTTTCAAGATGTGATAGCTCGGGACGTGTTCCCGCTAAATCGCGTGTCTCCTGCCGCATACGTCCTCGACACAGACCCGATGGATCATCCCGGTAAACATTGGGTGGCCGTGTACTTGACAAAACAGCAGGGTGAATACTTTGACCCATACGGCCTGCCTCCCATCTATTCCGACCTGTTGGCGTTCATGAACGAAGGCACAGAGACGTAGTGTTGGAACAGTCCAGCTTTGCAAGGCCTGAGCAGTAGCGTGTGTGCCTGTTTTATCTCCACGATCGTTACCCACTATCGTGCAGATGTTTGACGAGTACCCCCAGGCCGAAGATCGAGATATACTGGTGTACTACTGGGCCGCAGATCATTTCAATACTCAGTCTGAGCTTAAGTTCTAACCATTTCAATGTACAAGCCCGGTTTTGGGCTTCATTTCTTATGTTTCTCACTTGGTTGTTCTCACGTTGTTTTTTGTTGTTTTTTTGTTCTTGAATAAAAATAAATGAGATCTCACCCAAAACCCTGTCTTATGTGTTTTCTGTACAATAGGTTACGAGCATAAACAAGTGGCTATCAATGCCTCAAGCTTGAACACAAATGTGAGATTCTAATCTGAGATTCTTAATTTTTTTCCTCTGGGAAAAGTAGCCAACCAGTTGCCTAGGATTGGGTCAAATGTAGCCAATCAGTGCCCCAGAAAACAAAACAATGCAAGAGCGCTGCAGTGAGATAGAGAGCTAATAGAATCATCCCACAGACCAAATACATGGTTTGGTCTAGTTTAAGAGCCCGCATTCCAGCACAAACTTTTCCGAGGAAGGATCATGGCCAGTTATAGCTACAAGAGCAGAAGGTGGAAAAACGTGGAAAAAACGGGTAAAGACCAAGAAGACGAAGAGAATGTCCAAGGCGGGTTTCTGACCACCTATGCAATCCCCAAAGGTGATGATGGGCTTGCATAACCTCGAAAGAGCGAGGTCCGTCTACCTAGACTGCGAGGGAGAGACCAGACCACAACCCTCCTGAGTACCGATACTACTTGACATCAACCGGGCAGTAAACATTCTACACTCATTCAACGACCCTTTTTATGGCCAACCATTCTTCGCGAATTTAAAAAAACGCTACAATGACACTATTTTGCATGACACATTGGGACCCAATATGGTCCACCTAGACCCCCAAAACTCCCACTTCAAATGCATTTTTCGACTGTGCACGTACATATTAACGACTTTCAAGAAGAACCTACCCAGACGGACTCTAACTCACGAGAGCAACAATACAGCTCAAAGGTACGCCGTATCACGTTGGGCACACCGGTTCTCGTCAGAGCTCGGTTAATACTTGGGTGGGTGACCGGGAGCTGTACTGGCTGGACTGATCAGTGTCCAGGATAATAGAAACTGTGGACACTCTCGTGTTCTGGCTCATGTAGGCACCGTCGTGATATGAATGAAAAAATGTTGAAAACGACGTTAAATCCTACTCAGTCACCCACTCACCCCATACAGCTCAATTGAACAATAGATGGCTCAAAAGGTCCATTTTAATTACTTTTTGCTAATTTCCCGTAAAGCCTGGTAGTGCTTTAGTCCACATATAGAGGAGTCAAGTTGGCTCCCGAATTGATGGCATCACGAGTATATCCCGACTCCAGTCACGTGACTAGAAGCGTCATTTGGCCCCTGCGTAGCCCTATGCCCTCACCCAACACCAGATACCCTCATAAGACAACAGTAGTATATAGAGTGCATTTAAAGTCAGTGGCTCCTCACTGCGCATGCGCGAGATCCCCCAAAAAACAGGCGTGGGGAGGTCATGGGGAGGTGTGCGCAGGAGTGTTCTGCGTAGGTATGACGTCACTTCCGGTCCGCATGACTCAGGCGTGACCTTGGGGATGTATTCTTCCATGGTGATGCGGTCTGGCGGTGATGCGGTCGGCCTCCGCGGACAGAAAGTAGTCTCAAATACGTGGGTTTTCGTGAGAATGTTCGACAATCTTCAGGGGCGAGAGGGGACCCTAGTGGATCGATTAGGTCGAGCGAGGTGTCAAAGTGAAGCGCTCCTCCAGGGCCATCCAGTCATGGGTGGGTGCATGTAAAATTAGGATCTGTCTCCGAAAATATGAAAAGCGGAACACGGAACTCTTTAATACGTCAGCTGCATTTAGTTCCGCGTTAACTGGTAACTCATATTCTGTTAACTCGTATGTTGATCTTAGTTGTTCTACTACAAACTGTATTTATTTAGTTTCCTGTAAGAAGTGTGGTCAGCAGTATGTTGGCAAGACCACCCAAAGACTCCATCTCAGGGTGAACGGTCACAGAACATCCGTTAGGAAAAAGCAATTGCTTATAGGTAGACATTTTTCTGGACCCGACCATGGCTGGGATAACTTTAGTATTCAGATCATAGACGTCGTCTATCCATCTACTAAGGATTCCCCATTTGGATTTGAGAGAAAAATCCGAGAGCGGGAATTATTCTGGATGCTAGATCTTGGGTCAGTGTTTTCGTTTGGTTTAAATGATAATGTCAGTGGGTTCGGCAATGCTACAAACCGCCGTTCAAATATATCCAACATTACCCAACCATTTAAACCCCATCAACGGAGACAACGCAGCCATGGTTGGCGAAAGTTTAATAGTTCGATGATTCACGATCATATCACTTTAAAGTACTTAGTGGGTTTAATTAACGCACCCAATAGTATGCTTACGTACAGTTCTGTATGCGTTACCCCTGAGAGCTTTAAATCAAATAGCCAGAGATATACAACAATCTGCGTCTTCAGGAAATATAATACCATCAAAAATCATTAAAGTATGTCAAGATATAGCGTATTTCGGTTGTATCGTCCAGTGAACATAATCGAAACCTCTCAAGATCGGCTTTTCTTGAAACTCAACTACTTAGATAAAGGACTGGACATCATTAATTTACCTCGAATCGTGAATGATCCAGAGGTACGCAACGCTGTACCAAACTATTTCAAGTTCACAGAACCTCCTTGCATTTCATATAAGTATACTAAATCTATAGCCACCAAAATATTCAATTACTCCAATGCTGTCAAGGAGTTTGACTGGAAATTATACACGTCAAGAGGCTATAGTTGTGATTGTAAATCGTCGAACTTTATCTACACACCATGCAAACATATTGTGACTGGTGACCTTGATGTGGTGAATGATAAGGATCTGAAATTACTCCTGATGAAAGGACCTAAATATAGAGAGCCAAGAAGAATAAATCTGAAGGCCGACCAGAAGATAATCCTGTCTGCATTGGAACAGTACGTTATTGATTGGTCTAAGCGAGAAAAAGTTGAACCTACAGTACTCGCTGATTGGCTGGACCTCACCAAGAGCAAGGTCGTTGAAACAATCCGCCATATTGACAGAAGTACTCTTCCCTAAGCAAAACAAGTTCTGAGAAACCTCAATTCGCAAGAAGTTCTAGCAAATCTCCAGAGTAAATTCGTCATAGTCCCAGCAGACAAAGCTCCGAATAATATAATATTCATATGTAAATATTACTATTACCAGGTGCTGGTTAAAGAATTGAGTGTAGACATAGCTTCATCAAATACGTCTACTTACTCCCAAACTGCATTTACTCTGGAAGATTTATTTAACAATCGCAAAAAGTTTCTCAGGGAAAGAGGTATTTGTCTTCCAACCAATCATAACGACATACCAAAACTATACTGGACTCCCAAAATGAATAAATCACCATACAAAGCTAGATTCATAGCTGGTTCTAGAAGCTGCACCACCAAGCTTCTTTCAACCCTATTGACGAGGGCCCTTCAGGAGGTAAAAGCATTTTGGGAAAGGTATTGCGCCACTATTTCTAAGAACTCTGGCGTTGAATGTATGTGGATATTGAAAAACTCAAAATGTCTTACGGAAGAGCTTGATGCCAAAGGGCACATACCGTACAGACAGACATGTATCCACATGGGATTTCTCGACTCTCTATACTACAATCCCTCATCAGGACCTTATTGACCGTCTAAGTTCATTAATAGTATCTGTGTTCAAGAAAACTGATCGTAGATATATTAATGTTGGAAGCCATAAAGCATTCTTTAGCTCTACTACATACAAGAGATATCATTCAGGGGATGTTTCTTTGTTTATAGAGTTGCTTGAATTTCTCATTAAAAATATTTATGTGAAATTTGGCAACACAATATATCAGCAGCATATAGGTATTCCAATGGGTACTAATTGTGCACCCCTGTTGGCTGACCTGTATCTGTTCTCTTATGAATATGACTATATGCAGGCGCTTTCAAAACCGATCCATTCAAAGCCCGTTCTTTCTCATTCACCAAACGCTATATAGACGATCTTCTCGCTGTGGATAATCGCTATATAAATGACGCAGTGAAGGATATATATCCACCTTCACTGGATTTGAAGGAAACTACAGATAGCCCTACAGGCACATCTTATTTAGATCTCTATCTCTATAAAAATGAAGCGGCATTCTCTCTCGTCGACTTTATGACAAAAGAGATGATTACAATTTCGACATCGTAAACTATCCCTTTCTGGATAGTAATATTCCAGTGGGACCTGCATATGGCGTATACATATCTCGCTTAGTAGCATTTGCTAGATCCTGCGTTAAATGTGATGATTTTAATCAACGTCACAAAACATTGTTGCAGAAACTTATAAAACAGGGCTATTCCACCAAGCGCCTCCACTCAAAGTTTTTCAAATTTGGCGATACATATCGCATGCTGATAGCAAAATACGAACGTAGCGTGCCAGATCTATGGCGCTACGTTTCGTAACTTGTGTCTAATTCCGCTTAACCCGGGGCTAGGGGCCGTATGAACCCATGTACTTCAAGATCCTCATGGTATTCATATGAACAATCACAATCAAAGCGTGACTGAGATACATCTTTTTTTTTAGATGACGACTCTATAACGAATATTATGGATTAAGAATACTGATCAGCGATACGGATTTGATATTTTTGGAAAATCAACATGTCTTGCCGGCATCATTGAAAACTGTTGACCGCTTCTCTCTTGCAGGAAACACGCCTAGGTTTATGTATACTATGATTGTCCTTTGGAATTTGGTGCTAATACTGTTATGTGGAAAATGGAATAGGTCTTTGGATTATGGACGCGGATATTCTCTAATGGACGACGGCTGGATTATGAATGACGGACTAGACGCTTGTAATATTGAGAGAGCGTTACAGCCGTAACGTTCCGACGACTGGGGGTGAAGAAGACAACGGGCTGCCACATCCGAGGAGAGGCTCCAACGACTGGGTGTCGTATACTGGGAGAGCGTTACTGCCGTACCGTTCCAACGACGGAAGAAGACGACTTGCGACCGGGTCGCAGAAGGTCACAGACGGGCTGCGACCGGGTCGCAGAAGGTCGCAGACAGGTCGCAGACGGTCGCATAGACGCTGTACGGGTGCGAAAGAGACCACAAAGTATACAGACGGTACTAGAAGACAGGGCACAGCAGAGACGGGTTTCTTCTCCCGAGATATGTCGATAAACCGTGAAATCTGTGAGACCTGCGACCGGGTCGCAGAAAGGTCACAGACAGGCTGCGACCGGATCGCAGAGGCTTGCGACCGGGTCGCAGAGAGTCGCCATCAGCGGTTTACAGACAGTAATGCTGCTACATCGATACCAGATGAAATGATAACACAATATATACCCAAGTAGATGTTGTGACGGCCACGGAAGACGAGCTGTACGGGTTTCTTACCTGGAGAGTCGTCGTGAAGTTGTGTAGCCACGGGTCGTGTCTATAGACGGGTCGCAGCAGCCGTGAGGGTTGAGACGCCGTGCTGTACTTACCTGTGCGGGAAGCAAACTGGTGAGCTGACAAGTTAGGGTCAGGCTCCAACGACTGGGGGTGAAGAAGACGACGGACTGCCACATCCGTGGAGACGCTTCAACGAATGGGTAGTATATATTGAGAGAGCGTTACAGCTGTAACGTTCCGACGACTGGGGGTGAAGAAGACGACGGGCTGCAAAATCGGAGAAGAGGCTCCAACGACTGGGTGTCGTATACTGGGAGAGCGTTACTGGCGTAACGTTCCAACGACGGAAGAAGACGACTTGCGACCGGCTCGCAGAAGGTTGCAAACGGGCTGCGACCGGATCGCAGAAGGTCGCAGAGGCTTGCGACCGGGTCGCAGAGGGTCGCAAATACAGTTATCGTGTGGGGAAAGGGCTACCAACCAGGCCGCCCTTGATTACGTCTGATCTACAACTGAAGATAACAACCGACTACTAGAGATGACCGACAACGACGTGCCGACAACACCATTAACCATGAGTTCCCAAGCGACACCACTGAGACGTCCGGACCTGACGGGTTTCCGGGCTATCCTACAGAGGAGAGAGCGACCGAGGATGTGGTCCCCTGTTTCAGCGACTTTGGCGACGACAGAAGACGTGAGTCCTGTAGAAGCACAGTCCGAGCTTTCAACGCCCGCCGTCGTCGGGATCGAGACTCCGTCGACCATCCGAACGCTACTAGAGGATCTCCAGAGCTTACAAGCACAGATGTAGACGATACAGGCGACCTTCAATCAGACGACGATGGGAGCCCCAGCGCACACGTCCACGCCCAGGGTCGAAGAGAAGGGTACTCCCAGAACCCCCATAGACCAGCCTGTACGGGAACCGACGGTTTGCGACCGGGTCGCAGAGGCTTGCGACCGGGTCGCAGAAGGGCGGCATTCAGCGGCTGATGCCAGTGGGGAGGCCACAGCCATGACTGTCCCCGTTTCCCGTAAGACGTTGGTTGAAGCTTCGACCTACGATGGAAGTACGCCCTGGAGAGACCACCTGGTACGTTTTGAGCATTGCGCAGCCTTGAACCGGTGGACGCCGGAAGAGAAGGGACAGCACTTGGCCGTATCCCTGCGGGGCCAGCACAACAGGTTCTCTCCAGTCTGAAGATGAAACCAGGGAAGCAAATTTCATCTGCCTACGTGATGCCTTGGAGAGACGCTTCGCTCCGCCTAACCAAACAGAGCTGTATACGTCCAAGCTGAAGTCAAGGCGACGACAGAGGGGAGAAGGTCTACCCGAACTGGGCCAAGCTCTGATGAGACTCAGCCAGATGGCCTACCCAGACGCCGGTGATGAGGTCCAAGACACCCTGGCCCGTGACCAATTCTTTGAGGCAATTGGGGAGGACCTACGGTTTAAAGTCTGGCAGTGCCGCCCGAAGTCGCTAGACGAGGCTGTACATGCCGCAGTGGAAGTAGAGGCCTTCCAGGACGCCCAGCGTCGACGTCCCGATCCCACGGCAAGAGCCGCTGCAGGAGAAGACGTACCGGTTGATGTTCCTGAGGACGATGAGGACGCGCAGGTCCGACTTCGAGCAGAGATTGATACCCTGATGGAAGAATATGAGAGGCGCTTTCCGGGACGGGGACGCTCAAGTTCAAGGCGGGGCAGAGAACGGGACGACAACCACGCCGGGAATGTTCCTGGTGCGGAGAAGACGGTCATTTTAGGGCGGCGTGCCCTAGACGTTCACCCTCTCCGCCCCAGAGACGATCGTCCGGGTCCGGGAACACCCCAAAGCCCCAGGGGCCGAAGCCTGCGCTTCATAACCAGGGGGAAGTAGGGATATACCTACCCGCGTCTATCGGGCCGGTGAAGGTGATGTGCTGTGTAGACTCCGGAGCATCTATCCCCTTGATCAGCCGCCGGATATGAGAACAGCTTGACCCAGATGTGAAACCAGTCCTCCGAGACTCCTGGTACCAGTTCATCAAGGTGGCTGACGGTTCCCATATGCCTTTACTCGGAGAGGGAGACTTCAGGATATCGATCCGAGGGACGATGTAGAAGCACACGCTGGTTGTGGGAGATTTGTCCATCGATGCCATCTTGGGGTACGACTTCCTGTATCGCCACGGCTGTATACTTGACGCAAGGGGTCATCGATTGAAGCTGGGAGGCAAGTACCTGCAATCCGAGGTTGTAGGAAGTTTCGATTACTATCGTTTGGCCCTGGCTGAGAAGGCCAAACTATTGGTAGTTCCGAGGGCCCTTCACAAGAGGATACTCAAGGAATGTCATGACAGCCCGACTGGAGGACACATCGGCGTGTTCAAGAGACTGAAGAAGGTCCGACAAGCGTACACCTGGGTCGGCCTGCAGCGAGACGTTCGACAGTGGTGTCGAAGCTGCGAAACGTGCAACCGGAGAAAGCAAGCCGGGAAGAAATCCCGAGGACAGCACCGCGGGATGATGACGGGATGCCCCGGAGAACGTATCGCCGTGGATCTGATGGGCCCTCTTTCCCTGACGACGAGAGGAAATCTGCATAATGTGGTTATCTGTGACTATTTCACGAAGTGGGTGGAGGCTGCTGCGCTTCCGGACCAGGAAGCAGAGACGGTGGCCTAGGCTGTGATTGACTTGTACGTCAGTTGGTTCGGTGGCCCTCCCTGATACACACGGATCAGGGGCGGAACTTTGAGAGAGAAGTGCTCGAAGGGATGTGTCGGATCCTCGGCATGAAGAAGACTCGGACGACGGCGTACCATCCGCAGTCTAACGGCCAAGTTGAAAGGTTCAACAGGACCCTGGGTCAGATGCTTCATGCTAAAGTCTGGCTTAAAGTCTGGCAGTGCCGCCCGAAGTCGCTAGACGAGGCTGTAGATGCCGCAGTGGAAGTAGAGGCCTTCCAGGACGCCCAGCGTCGACGTGCCGATCCCACGGCAAGAGCCGCTGCAGGAGAAGACGTACCGGCTGATGTTCCTGAGGACGATGAGGACGCGCAGGCCCGACTTCGAGCAGACATTGCTACCCTGATGGAAGAATATGAGAAGCGCTTTCCGGGACGGGGACGCTCAAGTTCAAGGCGGGGGTAGAGAACGGGACGACAACCACGACGGGAATGTTGCAGGTGCGGAGAAGACGGTCACTTTAGGGCGGCGTGCCCTAGACGTTCACCCTCTCCGCCCCCGAGACCATCGTCCGGGTCCGGGAACCCCCCAAAGCCCCAGGGGCCGAAGCCTGCGCTTCATAACCAGGGGGAAGTAGGGATATACCTACCCGCGTCTATCGGGCCGGTGAAGGTGATGTGCTGTGTAGACTCCGGAGCATCTATCCCCTTGATCAGCCGCCGGATATGAGAACAGCTTGACCCAGATGTGAAAGCAGTCCTTCGAGACTCCCGGTACCAGTTCATCAAGGTGGCTGACGGTTCCCATATGCCTTTACTCGGAGAGGGAGACTTCAGGATATCGATCCGAGGGACGGTGTAGAAGCACACGCTGGTTGTGGGAGATTTGTCCATCGATGCCATCTTGGGGTACGACTTCCTGTATCGCCACGGCTGTATACTTGACGCAAGAGGTCATCGATTGAAGCTGGGAGGCAAGTACCTGCAATGCGAGGTTGTAGGAAGTTTCGATTACTATCGTTTGGCCCTGGCTGAGACTTTCACTATACCGCCGAGAACCCAGATGCTGGCCCCGGCCCGGGTGGGAGACGCACCGCCGGGGGAAATTGGACTAGTAGAGGGGGAGCTCGCATTTACCGAGAAGACCGGCCTAGTCCTGGCGAGAACACTTTCTCGAGTTGCATCTGATGGTACTGTGCCTATTCGTATGCTGAACGCTTCCGATGAGTCCACAGTCATTCACGCTGGTACCTTCTGTGGTAGTATGTCCACACTGGGTGATGTTCCGGAAGAGCCTACAGAGCCGAAGGCGCGGACGACCAACAATGCCAGCATATATGCAGCCTCTGTTGGAGAAGTCCAAGGACGGCCTGAATGCAGCCCAGCTGAGGGAAGTTGAACAAATGCTGAGTCGACACGCTGATTTGTTTGCTGCCGATGACGATGACCTTGGACGTACGACCAGTGTGCAACATCAAATAAAGACGGGGAATGCACCCCCGAATCGTATTCCACCTAGAAGACCGCCCCTTCATGCCCGATGGGAGATCGACAAGTAGGTTGACGAGATGTTACGACGAGGTGTGGTCGAGCCCTCTGAAAGAATCGTGGTCGGCCCCTGTCGTCCTGGTGAAGAAGAAGGACGGTAAATCTCGATTCTGCGTCGATTATCGGGCCCTGAATGACGTCACAGAGAAAGACGCATATCCTCTGCCGAGGATCGATGACAGTCTTGACGCACTGAACGGGGCCCAGTGATGGTCTACCCTCGACTTGATGTCCGGATACTGGCAAGTTGAATTGGCGCCTGAAGATCGATGCAAGTCCGGGTTTGCCACCCGGAAGGGCCTTTACCAGTTCCGTGTTATGCCGTTCGGGCTGTGCAACGCCCCGGGAACCCTCGAACGCCTGATGGAAGCGGTATTGGCCGGTCTGCACTACGAGACTTGGCTCATTTACCTCAACGATATCATCGCGTTCGGGAAGACGTTTACTGAGATGCTTGCCAACTTGGAGGTGGTGTTCCAGAGACTACAACTTCACGGGCTTAAGTTGAAACCCTACAAGTGTGTCATTGGCGCTTGGAAAGCGATCTACCTGGGACACGTCGTGTCCGGCGCTGGTATCGAGACGGAGCCGGAGAAAGTCCAGGCTGTGAGAGACTGGCCCACCCCAGTCTCCCAGACCGAGGTGCGGTGTTTCCTCGGATTTTGTAGCTATTATCGGAGGTTCGTCAAAGAGTTTGCGACCGTGGCAGCGCCACTGCATAAACTTACTCAGAAGGAGAAGAGCTTTGTGTGGACCAACGATTGTCAGATCGCATTTGAGACCCTGAAGGAGAAGATGATAGCGGCGCCCATCCTGGCGATGCCTGACATGTCTAAACCGTTTATCCTGGACACGGATGCAAGCGGTTGGGGCATCGGAGCCGTTTTGGTCTCAAGAGGTCAACGGACAGGAGAGAGTGGTGGCCTATGGCAGCAGGGAACTCACCAAGGCTGAGAAAGCATATTGTGTGATCAGGCGCGAACTCCTGGCGGTGGTCCACTTCGTTAAGTCGTTCCGGCATTACCTTTACGGGAAGAAGTTTCTACTGCGCACCGATCACGGGTCCTTGAGGTGGCTCATGAGATTCAAAGAGCCGCCGGGTCAACTCGCAAGATGGATTCAAGCCCTGTCGACATATCAATTTGACATCGTGGACCAACCGGGCCGTAAGCATCAGAATGCTGACGCGATGAGCAGACGTCCGTGTAAGCAGTGTGGTGGTTCCGCAGAAACCGAAGGCGGAGAGACGGCGGCGGCCAGAGCTGTGACCATACCTCCACCCAACGATGACTTTGCAGCGGCCCAGGCTGCAGACCCGGAGCTACTACCGGTGATGGAGTGGGTGAGGGCTGATACCAGACCTCGGTGGGACCTAGTTTGTCAATACAGTTGAGTAACGAAAGCGCTGTGGGGTGCCTACGACGCCTTGGCCATGGAAGGAGACCTCATAGTGCGACGTTGGTATGACGTGCGAGGCCGGGAGAAGGCCAAACTATTGGTAGTTCCGAGGGCCCTTCACAAGAGGATACTCAAGGAATGTCATGACAGCCGGACTGGAGGACACCTCGGCGTGTTCAAGACACTGAAGAAGGTGCGACAAGCCTACACCTGGGTCGGCCTGCAGCGAGACGTTCGACAGTTGTGTCGAAGCTGCGAAACGTGCAACCGGAGAAAGAAGGCCGGGAAGAAACCCCGAGGACAGCACCGCGGGATGATGACGGGATGCCCCGGAGAACGTATCGCCGTGGATCTGATGGGCCCTCTTTCCCTGACGACGAGAGGAAATCTGCATAATGTGGTTATCTGTGACTATTTCACGAAGTGGGTGGAGGCTGCTGCGCTTCCGGACCAGGAAGCAGAGACGGTGGTCTAGGCTGTGATTGAATTGTACGTCAGCCGGTTCGGTGTCCATCCCTGATACACACGGATCAAGGGCGGAACTTTGAGAGCGAAGTGCTCGAAGGGATGTGTCGGATCCTCGGCATGAAGAAGACTCGGACGACGGCGTACCATCCGCAGTCTAACGGCCAAGTTGAAAGGTTCAACAGGACCCTGGGTCAGATGCTTCATGCTAGTGCCGCCCGCCACCTCGACGATTGGGATGTATATATTCCGGGTCGCAGACGGGCTGCGACCGGGTCGCAGAGGTTTGCGACCGGGTCGCAGAGAGTCGCCATCAGCGGTTTACAGACAGTAATGATGCTACATCGGTACCAGATGAAATGATAACACAATATATACCCAAGTAGATGTTGTGACGGCCACGGAAGACGAGCTGTACGTGTTTCTTACCAGGAGAGTCGTCGTGAAGTTGTGTAGCCCCGGGTCGTGTCTATAGACGGGTCGCAGCAGCCGTGAGGGTTGAGACGCCGTGCTGTACTTACCTGTGCGGTAAGCAAACTGGTGAGCTGACAAGTTAGGGTCAGGCTCCGACGACTGGGGGTGAAGAAGACGACGGACTGCCACATCCGTGGAGAGCTCCAACGACTGGGTAGTATATATTGAGAGAGCGTTACAGCCGTAACGTTCCGACGACTGGGGGTGAAGAAGACGACGGGCTGCCACATCCGTGGAGAGGCTCCAACGACTGGGTGTCGTATACTGGGGGAGCGTTACAGCCGTAACGTTCCGACGACTGGGGGTGAAGAAGACGACGGGCTGCCACATCCGTGGAGAGGCTCCAACGACTGGGTGTCGTATACTGGGAGAGCGTTACTGCCGTAACGTTCCAACGACGGAAGAAGACGACTTGCGACCGGGTCGCAGAAGGTCGCAGACGGACTGCGACCGGGTCGCAGAAGATCGCAGAGGCTTGCGAGCGGGTCGCAGAGGGTCGCAAATACAGTTATCGTGTGGGGAAAGGGCTAGCAACCAGGTCTCCCTTGATTACGTGTGACGGGAGAGGTGAAGGGCCAGCAGCCAGGCCGCCCTTATACCCAGAAGAGAAGGGCCAGCAACCAGGCCGCCCTTATCGCGTACCCTTACATATTTAAAGCATAACTGTAACTGTAAAATTATATGCACACACTCTCTTATATTATTTGTATATAACATCAAGTTTATTTGCATACACTCCCCTAGTGTCTGTACATATATGTAAATATTATTCCACTGCATGACATTACATCTCCTTAGACATTCTATCTAAGCCACGCGGTTCTACGCTATTCTCTGTAATCGCGTATACTATTTGTGCAGAATATACCATAATCATCCTTGTAGGCTTGTGATCATCTCTTCGATCGCCGGATCTCTACTAGTGAAGGGGTTAACTACGGTGACGGCCAGAATGCCAGTGGGCAATCCCGGTTATTGATTTGTTTTTGCGTAAACACCACGACTGGTCCTGCTCGTACACGTTACACCAATAATGGATATAAAGTTTCAAAACGTTTCAGCTAGCATGTTTCAGCCGATAGCAGAATATGGATAAATGTGGAGATTTTCTCCAAGTTGTGGACGAGTCTGTTTGGAGAATCACAACTGGAACACAGAGTTTAGTCTTCAAGGAAGTGATGGATACTTCCAATCAATACGGAACAATCAGATGGAGGAAATCGAGATTGCGTCCTCAAGTATATGCCGCTACATCATATGAAGATGATATTTGCTTTCTTTACCACATAAGGACCATGGAACCAGAGGATTCGTGATGAAATGAGCAGTATTATAAATTTATCTGAATACCTGTGATATTTCAGCTACAAAATCTATTGTCTTCCATAGAATAATGAGTGATTAGATGCTTGGACAGATGGCTATTGAAATGTAGATCAGCGAATTGGATTGACAGATATACGAGGAAAACGCTGCCCATCATGGGAATTTCATTATCTTTCGTGAGATTTTAGCCCAACAAGCCAAAATGATATGAGCATTTGGCTCGTTCTATATTCTGATGAATGGAGACAGATCAGCTACCCAACCATGCAGGCGCTCGACACTAGAAACCCAGAAATGCAGCGAAAATGGCGAAATTGTATTGAAAGAAGTACAGATGTCGACCAAGTTTATCAATGGAGATGATTAAAATGACATATATTACACATACTATCAAGTGATTTCCATTGGATTCAAAATTTTGCTATGGAAACTGTGACGTCCCATCAATGCAATATGAATTTGTTTGAAAATTTACTTTATACCTAGCATGTAGACCAAGAAGTTGGAATTTTCCAGTCATAATTGCCGTATACGTATAGAGTAAACTTACTTGTACGTATTTTGCCGATTTATTGCGACGCACAGTGCGCTTTACTGCCAGCTTTTCAACTTTTTATTGGAAAAAGAAACACAAATTTGCAAATG
This sequence comes from Hanleya hanleyi, assembly GCA_036873755.1. Lineage (NCBI taxonomy): Eukaryota > Metazoa > Mollusca > Polyplacophora > Lepidopleurida > Hanleyidae > Hanleya > Hanleya hanleyi. The sequence goes on from JAVTVY010037099.1 coordinate 129,221, forward strand.
ACGGACGGATTTTACGATTCTCTCTCTAGTGCTTCCGCCGAGGTCCGCGCGCCCCGCATCTATCCTTATATAAGACAATGCCGGGCTGGATAGACAGAGTTCCAAAACCAGCATAGCCGACAGTTACAACGTCGAACAAAGGAAAGAAACAAATCTCATCGCCTATAAAGCGTATGTTGATTTCCCACACCTAAACGGTGCGTTGATCAGTTCCTTCATCTATAAAGTGAAAACTGAACGAAAAGACCTATCCGGCGGTGAATGGTTCTGTTCACCTATAAAGTGAATACTGAACAAAATCACCTAGACGGTGCATGCCCACCTACCATAAATTGGTGCAGGCTCTGACATTATGCAGATGCATTCAACTTTAATATATCGAATGAGACACCTATACCGTACGTGCCCACCTACCATAAAATGGTGCAGGCTCTATTAATATGCAGATGCTGTCAACTTTATTATAGGTACCAAATGAGACACCTTCAAGGTGCATGCCCACCTACCATGACTTGATGTAGGCTCTGATAATATGCAGATGAGGTCACTTTAAAATATCGAATTAGACACCTAACCGGTGCACGCCCTCCTAAAAATTGGTGCAGGCTTTAATTCTTTCACCGGAACGGTACATTCCAGTTCAAATTCTGATATTCAAGGAAAAGGTTCCTGCAAATATGTATGTGCAAAGAATTATTCTACCATTATACTAAACCGCACCCCCTGATGAGAACCCGCGGATATCACAATGATATAAAGAGGTTCGAAACACTGAATGCAGAATTACTGAAATCACATAGTATGAAATCACATTTTTCGCCACACGCTGTAGTGTTCGTCTGTCTGCATGGTGTCGGGTTGATCTGTCTCCAGCAACGGATATGTCAACTATACGTACACTCCTAAAAGGAGTTTGGTGTTAGATACTGATTTATTACTAAGAGACGATGAGATTCCAGAAATATGCGATGTAACAGGATACACACCTAAAAGGTGTTTGGCGGTTTTACATACAGCTTTATTACTAAGAGACGGCGAGATTCCAGAAATAGACTACTTAGGAGAATATGCCGCTACAAATTATGTTCCAGTTTTACGATCCTAATATCGTGAATCAGGCAAAGCTCCGGGAGGCTGTAGGTGTGTTTACGGTCAACACTTTTACACTGAACTTGCGGACCTTGTGTCCAACCTGACCTCACACGTGTATCATGGGTTTCTCGTTTTTCGAGTTACTCGCTTGATCCTTACAGTTTGCCTGGAGTGGAGTCGGGTTCACTAACCAGAACAAAGCCACATAGGCTAACGTCATGCACTCACAAATTATCCAGTTTAAACTGTGTTACCCACTATACTATCCTCGTGGTCAGGAAGACTTTACGTCTCACTTTGCTGAACGAAATCATAACAGGCTTTAACACATTGATCAGAATTCCATACGACGATTTAATCGCGTACGGAGATGTCATCGATTGGCGAGTTGTACAACAAACCTAGAAAGTTGGTTGTTTTGCTGAAATTAAACCAGGCGGCCACAACATTATGTCCGCATAAACCAGCCGTAAACGCCAGTGCTACGAAATATGCATATATTATTAATGTGTGATGCTATACAAGAATGCCAAAAGTCCAATCAAATATTCTCTCCTGTTCTATTCGAACGAAAATAGACATTTAACTAAGATACATGCGTAAATACGCACAACACACAGAACCAAAATGGTCCCGAAATAGGGGATACGACACAATGGGAGTTCGTATATACACAGCCAGCCAGCAAGAACTAACAGATACGCATGATATTATCGAGACACTCAACACAGCTGCGGATGGTATTACGCTTGATATTGTCGAGAGGAAATGCACTCATACACAGCTGCGGATGGTATTACGCTTGATATTGTCGAGAGGAAATGCACTCATACACAGCTGCGGATGGTATTACGCTTGATATTGTCGAGAGGAAATGCACTCAACACAGCTGCGGATGGTATTACGCTTGATATTGTCGAGAGGAAATGCACTCAACACAGCTGCGGATGGTGTTACGCTTGATATCGTCGAGAGGAAATGCACTCAACACAGCTGCGGATGGTATAGGTTACTGTGCCCAGTATAAATCTACATCAAACTAATATATGCGTAACACGCACATCTAACAGATCCATATGGGTCAGTAATGATGGATACTTCCAATCAATACGGAACAATCAGATGGAGGAAATCGAGATTGCGTCCTCAAGTATATGCCGCAACTTGATAAACTTGGCATATACCTCACAGATTGGGGTCTATCGGTGAATATCAAAGAAACAAAAATAGTTGCTTTTGGAAGTAATAGAAGCCTTAATCACAAATTTTGTATCGGTAAAGATCAGATAGAATGTGTAAACAAATACACCTATCTTGGAGTTGTGCTACATGCAAATGGTCATTTTAACTCTGCCATTGAGAACCTTGCTAGCAGAGCCAAGAAGGCATTGTTCTGCCTCAGAAATGCCATCAATCCCACTGAACTAAACATTAACATAGCCTGTAAATTGTTTGACTGTATTATCCAACCCATTTTACTGTATGGTTCTGAGATATGGATTGGCTATTTGAACAAAACTTTAGATGCTGATAATGTGGAAGTTATCCTTAGAAAAGAAAATGAGACTGAAGTTGTTCAGAATAAATATTGTAAAAAATTGTTAGGAGTCCACTCAAAAGCGACTAATTATGCAGTCCTTGGTGAACTTGGAAGAACCCCAGTCAAATTGTTTGCCATCCTAAAAAGTGTGAATTATTATACACATATTTTATCTGCCGACCCATCCTCGCTATTGTATAATGCCTACCTCGAACAGGTCGAGGAAAACAGAATGTTCAACTGCAAAAACTGGATTTACTATATGAGAAATATATTGTCTGAAGTTGGATGCGATCACCTCTGGGAAAACCAATTCTGCAAATCCCGTAAAGCTACTTCGAAATATGTTAAAAAGAAACTCTTTGAAACTTTTTTCAATATCTGGAAAAACAAGATATCAAACTTCAGTAAATTAGATACATATTGTATCATAAAAACTAAATTTGAAGCTGAAGACACCATAATGTCGATTCAGAATAGAAAACACCGAACTGCCCTCTTCCAACTTCGAATAAGCGCCCACAAACTACAGATAGAAAGAGGGCGCTATCATGGAATTCCCAGAGATGACCGAGTTTGTGAACATTGTAAAATTGTTGATAGTGAAACTCACTTCCTGTTGGAATGCTCAAGATTCGCTAAAGAGCGACAGTGTCTTTTGAACATTATATGCCCATTTATAAAACATGGTGCAAATAACCTCACGATTCGTGACATACTGTCGTCGACAAATCAATGGGTGATGGAAGCAGTTGCGAAGTATACATATGATTGTTTCCAATTGTTATAGCATATTTATTACTTAGAGCGCATCAATTCCCTCATTATCCATGTATGTCTGATCTCTCCTGCCACCATGCAGTTTTATACCTGATAATTACTCGCCTATGGGAGCTTGATGTTGGTCGATTGGGTACGACCGTTGGATATGAATGGATGTTCCCCGGATACAGCATCTAGTGTATCTGGGTAGCATTTGTTTATGCTTGATGGCTCGTATTTAGTTGACCAACACCATGCCCCCTTCGTGTTTAGTATAAAGCTACAAGCTCAGGGGAACCCAAATTTGTATGTTCATTAGTACACGGGGTGACGCTTAGGGCTGGGGTGTTCAGGCTTGCTCGTGGGGTGTTGGAGTGACCCTTTAGGTGTGTCCACAGGGACTGCTCTCTAAGTGTTGTCCCTCTGGGCGCACTTGAGGGGTTGTTTCGGCGCTTTGCGGGTGAGTTTCAACACTTTAGTTTTGGGCGTGTACGCTATGTTTGTTTGTTTGTAATATGTTGTGCTTTTAGCCCACCCGGGCATATTTATGCAAATAAATCTATTCTATTCTATTCTATGAAGATGATATTTGCTTTCTTTACCACATAAGGACCATGGAACCAGAGGATTCGTGATGAAATGAGCAGTATTACAAATTTATCTGAATACCTGTGATATTTCAGCTACAAAATCTATTGTCTTCCATAGAATAATGAGTGATTAGATGCTTGGATAGATGGCTATTGAAATGTAGATCAGCGAATTGGATTGACAGATATACGAGGAAAACGCTGCCCATCATGGGAATTTCATTATCTTTCGTGAGATTTTAGCCCAACAAGCCAAAATGATATGAGCATTTGGCTCGTTCTATATTCTGATGAATGGAGACAGATCAGCTACCCAACCATGCAGGCGCTCGACACTAGAAACCCAGAAATGCAGCGAAAATGGCGAAATTGTATTGAAAGAAGTACAGATGTCGACCAAGTTTATCAATGGAGATGATTAAAATGACATATATTACACATACTATCAAGTGATTTCCATTGGATTCAAAATTTTGCTATGGAAACTGTGACGTCCTATCAATGCAATATGAATTTGTTTGAAAAATTACTTTATACCTAGCATGTAGACCAAGAAGTTGGAATTTTCCAGTCATAATTGCCGTATACGTATAGAGTAAACTTACTTGTACGTATTTTGCCGATTTATTGCGACGCACAGTGCGCTTTACTGCCAGCTTTTCAACTTTTTATTGAAAAAAGAAACACAAATTTGCAAATGACGGACGGATTTTACGATTCTCTCTCTAGTGCTTCCGCCGAGGTCCGCGCGCCCCGCATCTATCCTTATATAAGACAATGCCGGGCTGGATAGCTCAGAGTTCCAAAACCAGCATAGCCGACAGTTATAACGTCGAACAAAGGAAAGAAACAAATCTCATCGCCTATAAAGCGTATGTTGATTTCCCACACCTAAACGGTGCGTTGATCAGTTCCTTCACCTATAAAGTGAAAACTGAACGAAAAGACCTATCCGGCGGTGAATGGTTCTGTTCACCTATAAAGTGAATACTGAACAAAATCACCTAGACGGTGCATGCCCACCTACCATAAATTGGTGCAGGCTCTGACATTATGCAGATGCATTCAACTTTAATATATCGAATGAGACACCTATACCGTACGTGCCCACCTACCATAAAATGGTGCAGGCTCTATTAATATGCAGATGCTGTCAACTTTATTATACGGTACCAAATGAGACACCTTCAAGGTGCATGCCCACCTACCATGACTTGATGCAGGCTCTGATAATATGCAGATGAGGTCACTTTAAAATATCGAATTAGACACCTAACCGGTGCACGCCCTCCTAAAAATTGGTGCAGGCTTTAATTCTTTCACCGGAACGGTACATTCCAGTTCAAATTCTGATATTCAAGGAAAAGGTTCCTGCAAATATGTATATGCAAAGAATTATTCTACCATTATACTAAACCGCACCCCCTGATGAGAACCCGCGGATATCACAATGATATAAAGAGGTTCGAAACACTGAATGCAGAATTACTGAAATCACATAGTATGAAATCACATTTTTCGCCACACGCTGTAGTGTTCGTCTGTCTGCATGGTGTCGGGTTGATCTGTCTCCAGCAACGGATATGTCAACTATACGTACACTCCTAAAAGGAGTTTGGTGTTAGATACTGATTTATTACTAAGAGACGATGAGATTCCAGAAATATGCGATGAACCAGAATACACACCTAAAAGGTGTTTGGCGGTTTTACATACAGCTTTATTACTAAGTAGACGGCGAGATTCCAGGAATATATACAACATAAGATAATATGCCGATACAATGTTCCAGTTTTACGATCCTAATATCGTGAATCAGGCAAAGCTCCGGGAGGCTGTAGGTGTGTTTACGGTCAACACTTTTACAATTAATAGTTCTGTGTAGCGCAGATATTGGCAAGAGCTGCATGAGTTTGCGCTAAGTCCCCAAGATTACTGCATGGTGTTTATAGTAAATTTATTTATTGACAACGATAGCGTTGGAGAGACAATATGTGCGAAAGTTCCTGTTGTTGTTACTGCACGATCATTGCGTATATAATTTAGTTTGAAAAAGTTTGAACACCACCAACAACAAAACTTGTCGTAAGCGGTACCTGACAAATTCTGTTGTTTCCGCTTTCGAAAAGTTTTGTTGTTGTTGGTGCTCAAACTTTTTGAAACTAAATTATATTCGGTGAGCAGAGTCCCCCAGAATACATAAATTTGCATTGGACAGGATCCGGTCAAGTTCATAAGACGAGAAAAATGTAAATACTATTGTTGTTGCTTCGACACATATCTCCTCTGGAAATACATTTCATGCAGTATGCGTACACATTAAAATAGTAACGAACGCCGACTTCACGGGAAAGAACGCGACTACGAGTGTTGAAAACTGGGGTTTTCATAATCCCAGAATCGGAACCTGTCCAGCGAGAGGGGAACAAGGTTTTGCAACGTCTGCTCGGCGAATACGCAATGATCGTGCAGCACCAACAACAGGGATTTTCGCACAAATTGTCTCTTCAACGCTATCGTTGTCAACAAACAAATTACGAACTATATAAACACCAGTCATATATAAGTAATCTTAGGGACTTACCGCAAACTCAGGCAGACGCAAAACCGCAGAGACGACAAACACCACGAGGTGGGCAGCTTACTATGGTGTTCCATTTCGGCCATTTTTGCGTCGCGCGTCGCAGGCGACGGGAAGGGCGACGTCGCCCACGACGTCGCCCGCGACGTCGCCCTTCCCGTCGCCCTTCCCGTCGCGTTCTTATAATGTTAAGAGATAGAACGCGACGCGACGTCGCCCTTTTTAAACGCGACGTCGCCCACGACGTCGCGGGCGACGTCGCCCTTCCCGTCGCGCGTCGCGCGTCGCTTTAATCAACACGACGCGATGGGCGACGTCGCCCCCGACGTCGTCCACGACGTCGCTCGCGACGTCGCCCATCCCGTCGCCCTTCCCGTCGCGTTCTTATAATGTTAAGAGATAGAACGCGACGCGACGTCGCCCTTTTTAAACGCGACGTCGCCCACGACGTCGCGGGCGACGTCGCCCTTCCCGTCGTGCGTCGCGCGTCGCCTTCCGGTATTATAGGTATTATAGGACAAAATCGATCTGCGCATGCTTAGGGAGCAGCTATTGCGATGTGGATCGTATGGCGAGGCCGTCATTTCATGAATGATCTCTGCCACTATCGATAAAGAAAATGTCAGCGTAAATGAATAATGATTATCCTGCATTATCGTATAGCTTTTAAATGGTGTTAAATATTAGTCCATGCTTGGAATGATGCCTGTTATGAAGTTATCTCTCGGAAAGTCTGCAACTCGCTGTGTTGTACTGTACAAATTATATCTTCGCTTCCAAAAAACATACGCAACCCCCACATCCGTACATCGTCTTGAATTTCTTTATTCCCATTGGATTTCGCGTGTATGTGTGTGTGGATTTTCTGTGTGCTTTTATGTGTTTGTGTTTTCAGTTGTTCTTACAGTATACCTCCACATTTACCAGGCCGTTGAAAATATCCTTTTATTTACTGCTGTCGAACACTGTATGCCGTTACTTAACCTGTCACGTCCCGACAGATTGTAGTGTAGATCTATAAGCTTTCAATTTAGCGGAGAGAGATAGTCCCATAACTCTCAAAAAGAAAGAAATTTTTTTTTGATGGAATTGAAGTTATTTTGTTCTTTCTATTCTTTCTAAGAACTGACTGAAGAATATTAGTACTTCTGCACTCTTTAAATCGTCCGGCATGTCCACGATCGTTCTAGACGATTGAACTTAAAATTCAGGACGAGTTCTTGGAGTTCGAGTAAGTTGCTCTTAACTGCAAAGATTCTTTCCTCATTTTCAAGAAAAATTAAAAAAAATTCATCCTTGAGACACAATTGTAGTCAAATGGCCTGAATAAAACCTGGAACAAAATCCATGAATTATTTTAAGAGTGTGCATATCAACGAGATTTAAATTTTTCTTGAAATTGAGGAAAGAAGCCCTGCAGTTACAAGGACGTAGACAAGTTTTCAGATTTGGGGCGGGGGGGGGGAGCTATACTATGACAGCACAATAAGGCGAGGGTCCAGGGGTCGCCTAGGCCTCGGAAGCTCCAGGATCCCAGATGACTGGAGATGCGTTCTTGGCCTTTCCCAGTGAATAAAACTCAACATTAAAACGCACACGTTGTAACCAGTTTTTTTTTGTCTTTTCTTGCTTTTATGTGTGGGTATTTTCTTTCCAGGGTTATTCAACCTCAAACTTGGTCAACACAAAAAACGGTGTGCAAATTAATTAGCTCAGCGACTCATGCAGGTTGTGGTTTTGGAGGGAATACGTGTTTTGTACATTTTTGAGGGAATTTATACAGTAGTTTTGTGGGTTCCGAATCACGGTGACCGGCGGATAACTTTCCTAATGAACGCCTTATATTTCTTGCAATAAAGCATCTGTGTAAATCTTTTCTATTTTTATTGGAACGTCTGTTTCTGTGGACCCAAATAAATGTCGAACAACCGAACTGCGTTGTTTGTTTCTCGGTCAATTCGGCATGGTAATGCTTCCGGTACCACCCAATGGCAAATTCACGCTGGGACAAAAACGCGTGTGATTTCTTAAGTGTTGAATCTACGAGAAATTAAATGGCTTTAAGTGGTAATTTCAGTATTCGTTTCAGTGACTGAATCATATTAATGGTCAAACACAATATCTAATGATTTGCGATAACCCTCGCCAGCATTGTAACATAATGCGGCATTAGAGATGTCAATTCCGGATTACGAATTGTGACATTGAAGACTGCACACGGACAAATGTCTCTTGGGCAAAGTTATTGCTTTAGTCACAGAACGGGATAGTCTTCACCCCTCCCCTCCCCCCTTCCCTTCCCCCACCCCACCACACACATACCAAAGATTTCAAAATTAAAGATTTAATTATTAAAATTTTGGGAAATATATCTGTGTGTCCTTTCCTCTATTTTCTTTTGTCCAAATATAGATGCTAAATAGATGTCCGATATCCATTTAGAGAGTTTATATATTGTAATGTTGAATATGCGAGTAGAATTCGTTCAGCTGTCAGCAACACGATGGAACGTGTGTGTAACTTTCTTAAATTTGAATCTGAATTCCATGCAGTATATCAGGTCAGATGGGGAAACATTTTCGACAGGTTTGAATTGAACCAGGTCCGTCAGGTTCAATCTTAAATGAATGGTGTCGTCCGTGAACAAATAGCGAACTATCCAAATCCTGAGAGAATTAAATTAATTAGTGAGGATAATTTCCGTATCAGGCATGGTCAGACAGATCAGGCCGTCGTTGTCTATGAACAATTTCTGCCTCAGTAATGGCAATTCAACAAAGTCCAGGCATGTGATACCACATTTTTCGCCTATTGGGATATTGGTGATAAATGACCACTCACGACCGCTAGATGGCGTGATCCGCTTCTTACCAAAGTGATTCGCAACTGCCCGCGCTGGTGCACCGAGACGGACTTGATTTTCTCATTGATTTACAAGTTCGATTAGAGAATTTTATACATGCAATTATCGACGACAGATTTTCGTAGAAAATAAGGCCAAGAATCACTCTCAACTCTTAACAACACGAGCGCCAGCAGTCTAGATGTAAAAGGCGATTCGGAACTCCCCTATTAACTGTATGCTTAAACATGCCTCGTTTCCTCTGCTTGACCACTTTCCCTCTGACAAACACGCAGTGGGGAATATGTATTTCACAAACACGTCTATTTTTTGTTTGTCTTGCAAATATTTGGGGGGAGGGGGCCATGCCCCCCTTGTCTACGGCCATGAGTTAAGAGCAACTTACCCGAACTCCAAGAACTCGTCTTATATTTGAAGTTCAATTGTCGTCAAACGTCTAGTACGATCGTGGAAATGCCGGATAATTCGAAGAGTGCAGAAAAACTAATATTCTTCAATCAATTGTTAGAAAGAATAGAGAGAACATAATTCTCACAGTAAAATGACTTCAATTCCATCATAATTTCTTTCTTTTTTTCTTCTTTTTGAGAGCTATAGGACTATCTCTCTCTGCTAAATTGAAAGCTAAAAGATCTACTACAATCTGCCGGGACGTGACAGGTTGAGTACCGGTATACAGTGTTGGACAGCAGTAAATAAAAGGATATTTTCAACGCCCTGGTCAATGTAGTAACATAAGGCGGTATACTGTAAGGATATCTGAAAAACGAAAACACACAAACACATAAAAGCACACATAAAAGCCACACACACATTCACTCGTGTACGGATATGGGGGTTGCGCATATCTATTGGAAGCCAAAATATAATGTGTATAGTACAACACAGCGAGTTACAGACTTTCCGAGAGATAATTTCATAACAGGTATCATTCCAAGCATGGACTAATATTTAACACCGTTTAAAAGCTATACGACAATGCAGGATAAGCATTATTCATTTACGCCGACATTTTCTTCATCGATAGTGGCAGAGATCATTCATGAAATGACGGCCTCGCCATACGATCCACATCGCAATAGCTGCTCCCTAAGCATGCGCAGATCGATTTTGTCCTATAATACCGGAAGGCGACGCGCGACGCGCGACGGGAAGGGCGACGTCGCCCGCGACGTCGTGGGCGACGTCGCGTTTAAAAAGGGCGACGTCGCGTCGCGTTCTATCTCTTAACATTATAAGAACGCGACGGGAAGGGCGACGGGATGGGCGACGTCGCGAGCGACGTCGTGGACGACGTCGTGGGCGACGTCGCCCATCGCGTCGTGTTGATTAAAGCGACGCGCGACGCGCGACGGGAAGGGCGACGTCGCGGGCGACGTCGTGGGCGACGTCGCGTTTAAAAAGGGCGACGTCGCGTCGCGTTGTATCTCTTAACATTATAAGAACGCGACGGGAAGGGCGACGGGAAGGGCGACGTCGCGGGCGACGTCGTGGGCGACGTCGCCCTTCCCGTCGCCTGCGACGCGCGACGCAAAAATGGCCGAAATGGAACACCATACGTTCACATGTCGGCATTTTCTCCGGGAAGTTCAGTGTCACCTCGGAGAGTTATCGACCTTGATGTGATCTTCCAACCAGAGTTATCGAACTTGATGTGCTCTGGGGACAATGAGAGCAATGGTTGTCCTGAATTTAGAGAAATGTTGAAAGACAGCAATATAGATTTAATAACTGAAGTGTTATTAGACCCCCAGCGAGGTGGTTGACGTCATTCCAGACGGGTGCAGGACACTTCCCCCCCAAACCTCCCCCCCAGTCACTTCCCCCCCCCAAAAACATTCCCCCCCCCAAATTTTGAGTCACTTCTTCCCCCCCCCCCCAGTTTTGCCATTTCCCCCCCTAAAAAAATATGATATTCTATGGTACACATAAGCATGTCCGGCATTACTTGTCAAATAATATGAACCTTCAGTTTATTATTGTATAACAAATAATTTGTTATTTGAGATATATTGTTACATTTTACATGTGAGTCATGTTGTGAGAAATTCGTTTTCAAAGGTAAAGCTGTAGGCCTATCTACTAATGTTCAGTGATTAATCTACTGATTAATCCAACAACCATAATGTTCTTTTGTGAGGCAATTTCTTTGTGTAAAAGTGTTGACCGGAAACACACCTACAGTCACCCGGAGCTTTGCCTGATTCACGATATTAGGATCGTAAAACTGGAACATTGTAGCGGCATATTATCTTACGTTGTATATTTCTGGAATCTCACCGTCTCTTAGTAATAAAGCTGTATGTAAAACCGCCAAACACCTTTTAGATGTGTATTCTGTTACATCGCATATTTCTGGAATCTCATCGTCTTTTAGTAATAAATCTGTATCTAACACCAAACTCCTTTTAGGAATATACGTAGTTAACATATCCGTTGCTGGAGACAGATCAACCCTACAAGAACACGAAATACCCATCGCACACATCTGCGACACAGACAAAATTAATTCGAGCTAGCAACACGCACTAACAACGACTGTGAGGGATGGCATCGGAGGTCGAACATCAGAGCCAATGGTGTACATCTGCCCTTCTACATCCTCGTACAGTACCTCTCTTCCATGCCGAGGCATCCCAGCTGCTCTTACAGATCCTCCCTGTTGGTGAGAAGAAACTTAGCGACTGTCCACAAGATCGAAACAGGCCAAGCTCTTTGAGCTGTGGGCAGCCTACAGGGATGAAGATGTGACCCTGAGTCAGCTACTACGGGAATGTGCGAATATCAACGGCCCCATCACTGGCCCCCAATGATCAACATGAACCAGTATGAACAGTGAGCAGAAAATAGTATGCATGTGTTCCATAGCATATCATATTTTTTTGACGGGGGAGGGGGGGGGAGAATGGCAAAACTGGGGGGAAATGTCTTTTTAGGGGGGGAAATGGTTGGGGGGGGGGAATTTCTAGCATTCCTTCAGACGAACGTTCACGTGTCGGCATTTTCTCCGGGAAGCTCAGTGTCACCTCCTCACAGAGTTGTCGACCTTGATGTGATCTGCCAACTAGAGTTATCGAACTTGATGTGCTCTGGGGACGATCAACCTCATTCGCAACTTCTCGATCCCCTTCGTAGATTTCCGCTCGGGAGTTCCGAATGCGATCAACCTGTTACATCTGGGTCATCTATACGTTGTAAGACATGGTGATATTAATACATCAAACTCAATTACTTCACTTTATCAGCTGTCATGACCTTTTAATGACTAAATAATGTTTTATTCACCTCACATTCAGTTTACGTACAGTGTATCGGTACATGTAAACATTCAGGCAGAAATTGTGAAATCTTTAAACAACGCACTGCCTAGATTATCTCTGCAGTCAACTACCCTGGTGTACCCTTTGCCTATGGGTTATAGGGTAAAGGAGCGTGCGCATGCGTACGACGACGTCACTTCTCAGCTCTGCGCTCCAAGAGCTCCAAGCTCAGACTCCAAGAGCTCCGAGCTCCAATGCAGGGGTGGAGGGAAATGAAAAGGGAAACTACCACCACCGGGCGATGACGGGCGTCAAAGCCCGGTGGTGGCGATGTCTGCCCATATAGGATTATCAGTCCATATGTATTGGTCGAAATTTCGCTACCACTTGTACTGATGACGTCACCAATGACGTCGCAGATGACACGGGAAGTCGTGGTCTACACCACGAGAGCTTCAAGATGACACCCTATACTTCATCTTTGGATAAGATATAGAACCTCAATCTCTCAAATATATCCCTGTGGTCCTCAATAATGACCACTATACTCACTACACCCCAAATGCGTAAACAAGTGTTTCCAGACATGCTTTCGTTACAGTATTCTGGCCTGCCCGACGACGCTTAGGCCAAAAGTAATTCTGGTCGAAGATTAAACTTTCTCAAACGACGGCAGCCTTGGACAAGAGCCTACTTGAAATGAAAACATACTCAACGCGGCTCCCCCAGCGTGGGCATGATGTACTGGAGGAGCTAATAACATGATTGATCTGTCATCCTTGTGGTTGTTGTTGTTCTCTCATCTGTCTACATCATGGCATCAAGGTGTTCTGCTAGGGCGTTATGGCGTTACGATAAAGCGTTAAGGTGTTAGCCTAGACGTTGCGACGTTGACCCACCGCGACCCCAAGTTGACATAAAAAAATTTGCATATGACCTCTGTGACGTCACTTCCAGATACGCTGTACCGGTAACTCTATCAGGTAGCCAGAGCGAACATGGCCACCTCTCCCCAAACGCGCTTATTTGTTCCTCCGAAACTCCCCTTTCTCTACTACTCCGAAGTGATCTATAACTATTGGAGGAGTTTTCCAGAAAATTCCCCGAAAAATTAACCCTGATAGTTTCTTCTTTCTGTACTACTGAACTGGATTACTTCCCTTGACTTCTATTTACCCGAAATTAAGATACTACACTTTTCAGCAATAACATTCTCATTTATATGACTCCGTGTGGCCAGTAAAAGGGTGCGAGTCAGGAGTGGGATCCGAACCCACGCCCGCATGTGCAGACCAGTATGGCCATACCCCGGAGAAGACAATTTCATAGATCTTGAGACTGCCGCCTTAGATCACTCGGCCATCCTGCCCAACGCTGGTATTCGTGGTCATAATGATTCATATATAGTGCTATATTTGTGCAATGGTATTACAACATGGCGAAGAATAACGAAAAAGGTGTGTGTCAGAAGTGGGATTGGAAGCCAAGCCCCACATATGTGGTCGAGCACTTAAGTCTGTGTGTAGACCATTCGACCATCCTGACCAACGTTGATTATGATGGATATATTAGGGACATGTCGCGACATGAGCTTTTACATGTCGCGGTGTGTACGCCGCGAATGCCCTTATGACTGCACTGATTGGTTACTTCCCCAGCCCCCCCTTCCCTACTCCTATTGATGACGTCACCATGACATCACAGATGACATGAACATCCCCCGAGTCGTGGTCTACACCACGAGAGCTTCACTTTGACCCCTCACATGACGCATTCCGACCAGGGATGGTCCATCTCTATCCCAAACACCCTCCTTCACCCCCCAAAATGCCCACTTTGGGTACTATTCCTACTGATGACGTCAGCACTGGCGTCACAGATGACATGGGCATCCCTCTCAAGTCGTGGTCTACACCACGAGAGCTTCACTTTGACACCTCACACGATGCATTCGGACCACGAATGGTCCCTCAAACACACTCACGCATCTCCGAAATTGCTGCTTTCTATACTACTCGTTTCCACTTTTTCACCATAGAATCTGAAAAATGTTACTATTTTGAACTCTTAATTACATTTGCTGAGTACATAGCTTGTTACAGTTGGAAAAGTCGTGGTGGTTTAGTTAAGGAACCTTACTTTGACGATATTCTGTATTTACATTTAAAGTATGAACGTCAAAAACACGTCACTGTGACATCACACATGTGAATGTTTTCTGCAGCCACAGATGTTTCGCGGACGTGACCCTAGGGGATAATTTGGTGAAAAAATCATGCTTTTGTCACTTAAGTAAATATAATTTCACTAAGCCACCTAGCCAAGTTGACATGGCTTCGTTCGTTCCTACACTTAGCCATGAGTCGTCTTCATGAACTTACATGTACACTCCGGGATCACACGACTCCCTGAGTCGTTCAGCTCTATCTGGCAATAAAACAACCCATCCCAACTCTCTGTCTATTAGATTTATCGAGTTCGGCAAGGAGTTTGTTTGCCATGAAGAGCTCATCCGTCTGCAACCAGTCTTCAAACATCAACGGCCGGTTGTTCTTCCGCCATTATCTTCGCACGGGTCACGTGATCCCCCCGATACGATGCCGATCACTGGAAACGTACGAATTTAATGGAGAAGTTCAACCGGCCGTTGATATTCGAAGACTGATTGCAGACGGATAAGCTCTTCAGGGCAAACAAACTCTTTGCCGAACTCGATAAATCTAATAGACAGAGAGTTGGGATGGGTTGTTTTATCGGCAGATAAAGCCGAACGACCCATGGAGCCGTGTAATCCCGGAGTGTACATGCAAGTTCATGAAGAGGACTCATGGCAACTTGGCTATAAGCCACCTCACTACAAGACTAGCACTTCTGTTCATACTCTGATTTCATTGTGCAAGCCTCCCATTATGGCACTCCTCACGGCAAGTCAGCCTGTGATCAATATTCAAAATGACCAAATGAAGAAGAACAAGAATCTCCCGACTAGAATATACCGGTCACGTTCTGTTAAGCCGGTATACACAAAACATACCCGCCAGCTGCCTAGCTTACTTCAGGAGTCGGATGGTCGTTACGACATTTGATTGGTGTACTCAAACCTCCTGTAGCGTTTGATGTCAAGTATGCCAGAATATCCCTCCAACTAAAGCCCGGCGCCTGTCAGCTCAGGGGCTAGTTCTCGTGTGCGGGCAGTTTTTGGTGAGTTTTTGGCCTCGCGAGGCCAGGGGAAAAATATCAAACTTGTTTGATAATTTCGCCTCGTGATGCCCAGTCCTCAGCGCGTGAGGCGAACGCAAGCCAACAGCTCAGCCGTTTTATCGGATCGGCCAATGAATCACATGTTATTTTCACGCGATTCATACGCACGACTCTTCAAAATGGTATTGAAGAAGACGTTATGCGGGAACTGAAATCAATTTCGTGAAACTTTTGCTCGCCGTGTGCGCTGGAACCAAACGAGAGGTAGCCCCTGAGCTGACAGGAAATTGAGGCCGTTAGCTCAGCTGATATCTCTCGTGTGCGCCGGGCTTTACTCGCCGTGTGCGCTGAAACCACACGAGAGCTGGCCGTGTGCGCCGCGCTTTAGGTAATGCTAGGAGTATAGCTTCGCGGTGGGACTGGTCCTGCCTAGGGACGATGTCAGCCTTCTGGTGTCACAATTGTTCTGTGAGCAATGGCTCATTTTAACCTACCAATGCGAGCAAATGTCAGGGCAGCAGAAATAAAAGATTTGCGTCGTTTCATTTTTCGTGGCGGTTTGGGAAGGTGATCATTCATTTGACCTTCCTGGCTAACTAACGGCTTAGACTCAGAATCACGAGCCAAATCACGTGCGATGACGTCATCAGAAATGATGTTCAGCGGAATGATTCCCCAGTCTAACTTGGAGATGGATATTTTACGAAAATCTATATTGGAAAGAAATATCCTGATGGTTTTCCGAAAGGGCTTGATATTCTGCTTGTGACCATGTCGTCTGCTCTACTGTAACGCGGCGTGCCATTTGGCTTCTGCTACACTGTAAAAATTGGCAACATGTTTAACGTCTCAAAGTGAAACATGATTTTGTCCCAACTTTTGGGACATGTGAGTACGTACATATTTCATTTTGAAACCGCTTCATGTTTCAATTTGAAACACGTATCCTCCTCATATGTGTCAATGGAGTCTCAATATTATACATGTCGTTATTAAACATGTGTTCGTTTGAAACATGTGACATCCTGCACAGTGAAAGATGTGTTGTATGTACATGTCTCAATCTGAAACATGTTACGGCCGACTATATGTTTCAAAATGAAACGTCTAAGCCCAAACACGACTTTGTCCCAACTTTTTGGACATGTCGCAACCGAAACGGGGCCGAATATGTCTCAAACTTGGAAGTGTTTCAGAATAGTCTATCTTTATTACATGTTTCATCAGATCGCCAGATCGCCTGTGAAAGAAACAGAAAAACGTGAAACATTTATTATATTCAACATGCATCAGTTTTTATTCTCTTATCTTCGATGGAAGTCAAACTCGGGTATTAACCAGCAATTACCATAGGCTACAGGCAGGAACATATATAACAGACAAGCTTGCTCCTCAGGTTAACAATGAATATGATAATTACAGACAGATATATGTTCGGTACATCATCATTCCTGATGTGAACCCATTAATCATAGCGTGCAGATTGTTCATGACAAATTATAATGTGCTCAAGTTTTAGCGAACTAGATCATTGATTCACATCAAATGGTAAATTTACATTCAGATATTAACCAAAATGATAATTTACTTAAGTTGTCCCATCGGTCTGTTGACATGACACAGCCTAATCCAGCACACAGGAAGCAGTTGTACAGATATAGACCATACTTGCTGATTTAGATACATGAATGTCTGTAACTTGAAAATGACTTCTTATTATCAGCTCGCGGTAAATACAGTCGTTGAAATTCCATTCCGTTTCGGGGAATGGAATACGGATCGCAGATGATTATTATAATCACGGAGTCCTGGAATCGTCTCGAGTTCTTACAACAGTGGCCACAGTCAGTGAGGAAGGAGGAACACTGTTTCACACACCAACAATATTCAATATTTTCATAACGATAAAAAATAATATCCCTTCTCGCCTCCTAGTTTCATCTTCGCATATCCAAGTTGAATACTACACGTGTTGCCTTGGCTGAACTAACACAATATCTGATAAGAAATACGAGTTTGGTGATGTCATAGCTCTATAAATATTCTGTGATCCATATTAAGAGGAGTGCAACGTATGACCTCTTTAAAATTCAAATTTGATTGGCTATTCGAAAGAAATTAACATCAATACAACCACCGCTTGCCATATTTGGAAATCACACAGGCTGACATCAAAGAAAATCCTCGCTGCACTGTGTTGGCAAGCTCCTATCTTGATTGGCTATTTGATATCACGTCCGTTCCCCAGTTTGAACAGTTTACTCTATTCATTAGGTCAAGGTAAATGCCGGAACAGTATTTAACTTGAAATGTGAAGATGCCTGGTTTGGTGTCATTTGTGTCACACAATGGCCGAATCCTGCGCAAGGCTGTAATCGT
This sequence comes from Hanleya hanleyi, assembly GCA_036873755.1. NCBI lineage: Eukaryota > Metazoa > Mollusca > Polyplacophora > Lepidopleurida > Hanleyidae > Hanleya > Hanleya hanleyi. Next base: position 147,489 of record JAVTVY010037099.1, read on the forward strand.
ATATAGAGCAATCTTATTGACTATGTCCAGAAAATCTCCTGATGCGCTACACACATTTAAAATACTGGATGTAGCTTTGGCCACACAGACAACACAGTTGTTGTTTCTTCCAACACGAACTCTCATTGGTGCCCCATCAATTCACTCTTTTTTTGTTGGTATGAATGTTTAACGAGATCACTCCTAATCCTCCCAAACATGAAGGGGCCTCATGCCGTCACCCAAAACTTTCTACGCTATATCTCCGAAACAACAAATTATTAGGAGCTGACACTGCCTGATTTTACAGCGTATTATATTTGAGTCAGTTTGTCCCTATTACCCCTCACAGAAAAGGATCATTGGTAAATTTAAAGTGGGGGTCATGTGGTGTACGAGAAAAGTGGCGTTTTATCTGTTTATTCGAGTTTTTTTCTTTGGGGGGGGGGGATAAAAGCGTCCATGAACTATTTTATTTGACATCAGATAATTCTTCTCTAATGTACTATATAGTTTACTTCGGAGAACGTAGCACAAATAAACGAAATGGAAAACTTGACCGAAAAGTCGACCAAAAATTCATATTTAGAATATGACGTAACCGTGAAGTGTTCAAGAATAGGATTTTTTGGATTTTTGTACTTTCTAGCAGAGCAGACCACAAGATATATTGTGGGTGCTTTTAGACCCAAGCAGGAAAAAAATATTTAGTGGTGAGGAGGCGTCTCTTCCCAGGCCTTGGCAGGCCTCAAATACCCTAGACCTGGATGAGTTATATTATGATGCAAATAATTCAATTAAATTGGTCGGTCTGTTTATTCTCAATACCGACAGATATGTTCACGATCACTAAAGACCAGAAATAATTGTTTGGAAACCAGTGGTTCCATGTATCAGGCAGCATTATCCGTCTTTATACTGTCTTCCTTGAGACATGTCGCCTTTGCGACTCGGTTATACGTGTTTCGGCTTTAATGTTTCAAACAGCTATTCGGGTCATTATAGTGAAACGGCAACGCGAGTGAAACATGTCACTACCCTCAAATAGCTGTATTCTTACGTCTATCAGACATATTTTCATGGGAAAACAGGGTGAAACATGTAGCATTAATAGTATCTCACATGTTACCCATCTCAAAATGAAACGTTAAGCATGTAACCGCTTTTTGCAGTGTACCGCTTGGAGATCGGCACTCAATAAAATCAAGATCGCAAACTACTTCGGAAGGAACTTGAATTCCGGAGTGAGCAACACATCTTGAGCTTTTTCAGATATAAAATCCAGAATATGTGTGTCCATCTGAACTGACCGTAGGACCGTGTGATTACAAGCAGAGACAGAACGGTCTTCACGTTGATAAAAGCGTCCGGAAAGGTTGAAACATGTGTCACGCAGATCCACCAAACCGTAGAGATCGACAGCGTTCAACACACCAACAACGGATGTAATGTCGACATTCACGCTTCCGCCGTAGAGGTACAGCACGAGACGTCGGAAAAAGTCAGTATCAAAATGCTCCACCATGATGGAAAGCTTACTAGGGTTCGATGTTGTTGCTTTCGGTCTGCCGCAAGATTCTATCGAAGACTCGCTTCTTCTCCTTCGAAACTGTTTTATCTTCGAGAACAGACTGTTACTTCTCGGCGGCGTTGATGAACGTATATCACCCAAATTCTGGTTAGAATGAATTATATCGTGGAAAACTCGGCTTCTGGTCGCCAAGATGGCTTTGGCTGCGTACACCGGGGTTCTATCTTTGCCAACTAGGAATTCGACGTCGCACAATTCGGGCATTCCAAGAATAAATTTCAGACCCTCGCAGATTTCTTGGGTATTTTTGAATTCAGCATCAGTCCTGTTGTCCTGGAAATTTGTATCAGGAGTGGTACCTTTATCAGAGACAATCGGCGTTGAAGCGATGTCCTCGGCAATATCGCCACCGGAAACGGACACTCTAAAGGTGTCTTGATCGTCTGCTAAGACTGATTAGCAAAGCCCATCGCCGGAGTCCACACGGAACATGTTCACTTTCTAAATAGAGATAATTTGGATGAAATTTGATGTAAATTCGTGGGGTGTTTCAAGGACAAGGACGGTCTGCCGTTATAATGATTATGTTCGATATTCACGCGCTTTATACATTCGCGGTTCTATACTTCCGCTGTCACTCGATACGGCTTGGAGTTTTCATACTTTAGTGAAAAGAGTGACAAAACCCAGGTAGTAGGCTTGGATATGGTTATTCTCGTTCACGGGAGTTTCTTTCAGACACGTGATTGCCTTTGTCGACCATTCGACTTTCACCCCCGGAGGTCTGTGATCATCCAAATTAAGCCATTCTAGCGCTCGTTCTTAAAGAATGGATTGTTCAGAGAGTGTTATCTAAAAACCTAACACAACTTGGCTTCCAAATACTGCCGAGCAATATATAGGAACGTTACCAACATTTCTTTGACAAGTTTAGAAAAGTATAATTAGATACAAATTTAGAAGATTTATTGTTGGTGATTCTCCTTTCGAACTGATTCTCCTGAACTACAATACAACGCTGTGTATTTGGATGTATGTTCTGTAATTGGTGATCAATACGTAACAAACATCGACTCTTGTTGCTAAAGTATAAATGCAATATTATACTCATACAAACAAAAAAACAAACAATATTTTCTTATTTTGTCAATTTGTTAATATTTCGGTTTAAAATTGGTGCCTTTACCAGGTAGGGGAGTTTCGGCCAATGGAACTGTCAATCAGGCTTAGCCCAGTTGAGTGACAGCAAAGTCGTGTTTCAAATGAGCCTTATGTCGATAAACTCCATCGCCTGGGCAATGCAACTGTAAAAGGAGTCCAGTGACATATCTCAGATTGTCGTTCGATGAAATGAAACTGATTATTTCTAGCCAAACTGGCTGATAAATATAACGCCACTAACAGATTTTGAATTGTAAGCAACAAATGAATGCTAAGGTCAAAGCATTGTATTCTTTATAGAAGTGGTAATGGGAGTCTTGCACAATATCAATGAGCGACACCTGAATACCTGAGCGACACATCCATACTGTCTGGATGAACCGGAAGTACCCGTTCCGGACATTGATTGGTTAACTGGCTTCAGAGAGGTGTAAAATAGCAAAAGGACATGAAAATCACACCGACTGCATGAGTAGTAGAGAAAAGACCGATTCCTTATCATTGACCTACTTATTTGTTCCCCCCGGGTAAAATTTAAGGGGTCTCAAGGTCATCTGGCGATCACGTGATCAAAGCATGTACTGACCTGTCTAGGCTATAGTTCCGGGACAATAGATAGCCTTTGCAGGTCAAAAATAGTTCCATGTATTCCTCCGCGGTGATGCGGTCTGGTGGTGATGTGGTCTGCCTCCGCGGGCAGAAAGTAGTCCCACGGAATGTACCCCCTGACTGGGGGGTTTTCCCCGCTCGCAGCGCGCTACATAAAACTTATAGTCATCAACTTAATCTATACGTGTTGGCCGAGTCTTCACTCGCCGTATACACGCAGCTCAATGAAATGCCCGCTCCAAACCTAGACCAAATACACGTACTTGGGCTGTGAGCTGATTTCATTGGCTCTCTCTATTTTACTATAGTGCGCTTGCATTCTAACATTGATGGGTTACATTTTGGCCCCATCCTACACCACTGATTTCAGTTTGACTGAATCTCCACATTGGGCAATTATTCATTATGAATAAAACACACAAGACAGCGTTTTTTGGTGAGATCTTTTTTTATTCAGTAACAACAACAACGTGAGAACAACCATGTGAAAATTGAAGCCCAGAACAGGGGGTGCCTTATCAAAGGCGGTTGGTACCCATAAAATTATTGAACCTATATGCAACAGTTAATTCGGTGCAATATCATCAGTCATAGAACATATATATCAAAGGCGTTTGGTACCCATACAAATTGAATTATAGAACAGTTCCTTAGTCCAGTGGAATATTCGCAGTGTTCGTATTTATCACTCTAAATGTCAAGATAGGTTGTAGTCACTCCATCGGGAAGCACTTTGCGCTTGGGGTAAAAGTATGTGAAGGCGTCCCGTTCCTGGGTGTACGAGCGCATCTGGTGGTCGATGATACGGAAACCTCGGTTAGTGCCACTCGCACTGGCCTGGCTCTGGAGGACATTCAGGTACAGAGCCTTGCTGATGTTAGAGTCGCGTCGACTCACCCCCTTACAACTGAATTTGTTGTCATCACCGTCACAAAAGTAAGTTTTCGAACACAGGGCGATCATGGCATTAGTTAACTTTGGAATGATTTGCAATTGGTCTCAATATCCAATATGGTGGCTAAAATCGTACTGAATCTCACTTTTACACTTGTGCTGGAATATCTATGTTGTGCCCATGAAGTTAGAGTTTTTCCTGGTTACATGGTAGGACGAATCAAATGCCTTTATTTCAGAGTAATTTGTAGTCCACAAAAAGTGCAATATGGCCGCCAAACTGGCGACCAAAAATAATTGAATTGGATAGCTGCTGTTTATGTTCGTCCACTAGTGGACTGTACGTCTTGAAATTCGGGCTAGGTAGTTGCCTAATACATTTAGATCATTACTAAAGCTTTCATTGTGTCAAACAGTGTCCTTGTCATGGTGTGGCTGTGACGTCATGATGCACATGTATAGTCAAGGTGTAGGCTCAGTAGATAAATAGCATTTTTTAGCTGCACAAGGGTGTTTGGGCGATCTAGGTGAAATCTTGGGTGCAAATGGGGTGTGGATGGTGACTTGGTAAAGCTCTCGTGGTGCAGAAATATAAGACTGGGGGAAGCTCTCGAGGTTTAGATTACTTTTGGAGTGGTTTTGACCGGAAGTGACGCCAAGGTACGCATGCTTACTCGAGGACTAGTACTGACCAGGCCTGTTCGGTTGTGCAGGGTAGTGTTTTGGGTGATATACATGTGGAGGCCATCCTGGGTCGAAATATAGCATGTTGCGTATTGTAATGAAGCTCTAGTGGTGTAGGATATGACTCGAAGTGCTGTCTATGTGAGTATGAGGTCATCTGTAACATCATCAGTATTAAAGAAAGTGCAGATTATGCTCGGGGTACGCACTTGAGACATCTCGACATCAAATCCAAAGCACTAGTCCACAGGGGTGACTAGTGAAATGTGGCCCTTGGAGATGTATGACGTGTATCCAGAGAAGACCGGTCGTGACGTCATTAGTAGCAGAGAAATCACATTTTCAACTGCTCACCAGTGACTAGGCTCCTAGTTACTCTGATATACACTAAAATAATTAAGGGTAAGTAATGGTATGTAGACCTTTGAGATACTTGTAGACACTAGAATGGAGCCAGAGAAGACAGATCACATGACTGTTGGCTCTTCAGTAGTAGAGAAACCGCAATTTGAGATGGAATGGTGCGTAATTGTGGGTGCATGGATTGTGACCCTGGTTGTAAAGTGGGTATGTGTGGCAAAAACATATTGTTTACAGCTAATGCATATATCTAGCACAGTTACATGTAGTACCCATACCAACATCACAGGGGATTACTGACAATAAGGTCATTTTCTGCCAATCAAGCAGTGAGGAGTATGCCCTTTTTTCTGGCCACCAATCAGATTCCCGCTTAGTTCTACTTAGGCTTAGAGGCGAGCACCATGCACACATGTTGAGTTAGATGGAAATATGGCAGAGGTGTAAGACGATAGCGAATTAATGTGCAGAGGTTTTTGGAAGTCTGTGTGATGATTTCGGCCTGGATTCATTTAACTGAATGACATGAAGCCGATATTATATACTAATGTCATTATGAAAGTACTGGTAACATTTATATCCAATTATTTTTAGGATGACTTCTTGGTAAAGCACAAATACTCGTGCTAGATGAGCCAGTCTCATGCAAAGCCCATTGAGCTGTGGATCTTGTAATGGGAATGTACATCTGGTTATCCCGTCAAATTGTCTTCCATCCATCAACAATTTCTTGTCCGGTACATATCTCATCTGGTCCATATCTTGTCCAGTACATCTCGTCCAGGCAATATCTTGTCTGGTCCATATCTTGTCCGGTCCATATCTTGGTTACTATTTGATGAATAACTCTGAAACTTACATGGAAGATGCTCAGTACCTTGCCAATGTGCACCGTTAGATTTTTTTTACGCATTTGGATGATATCCCACAGAGTTATGGCCCTTTATCATTCATCTGTCAACAATGTCTTGTCCGGTCCATATATCAGTTACTGTTTGCTGCACAACAATATAACTTACATGGAAGATGCTTATTACCTTGCCGATGTGCACTGTCATGTTTTTGCTCATTTCAATAACTTCCCACAGAGTTATGACTCCTTATCCTGTCCGGCAACAATTTCTTCCCACAGAGTTATGGCCCTTTATCATTCATCTGTCAACAATGTCTTGTCCGGTCCATATATCAGTTACTGTTTGCTGCACAACAATATAACTTACATGGAAGATGCTTATTACCTTGCCGATGTGCACTGTCATGTTTTTGCTCATTTCAATAACTTCCCACAGAGTTATGACTCCTTATCCTGTCCGGCAACAATTTCTTGTTCAGTCGATATCTCAGTTATTATTTGATAACTAGACTGACGACTACTTATTCGAGTTTCTTTCGCAGTCCCCTGATCTGTCGATGTGTTATCTGTCAAAACCACAATTTAGGCATATGTGCATACGCGGGTAGTCAACTTCCTTCCTCTGCAACCAGTGAGTTGATTGGAAGAGAGCTCACTGGTATAATCTGATATCTCTCATTCATATTCGTTGAATATTATACCTGGCCATTTGGCTAACAGCATGGCTCAATCTGCATGGCTGATTGAAGAAAACGAACAGGAAAAATGGGGACAATACTAGGCCCAATGCTGAAAAGCTCTTGTTATGTAAACTCCTACAGTACACAGGTCATGGTGTGACTTCTACATCATGGGGCACATGTACTCTCGAGAGTAGTAGGAAAAGCACAGACACAGGCGAATGCACACTTGGATGGATGAAAAATACACCCCATATGCTTCATGGTGGCTTCTAATTGGAGCGAACACAGCCGAGGATGCATCCGATACATAGATAATAGCATACAAGAATTGTAAACATGTCCAATGTGACTCCACCAGGTTGGATGTGATGTACTGGATTAGAGAGATATGTAGAGAGCTGGAAACAGTTGGCATCTTCTGACTAAAAAGCAACCCTATGACTCCACAGGGAAGTCTTCCTTCAGCAGCATCTCGCATTCAGACTAGAATAGGGAGGATTTTCCCAGGGGGAGGTAACTCTGCCAGACTAGATAGAACCTTCATGCCCTGCCCACTATGCCCTATTACCCATGAGATCCCCCACACCCACCTGTATGGCTCATTCAGTCTGGATGGTCCATCGATCATCCAAACATGCTCATGTGTACACCTACAATGCCATCTATCTCAACTACTCATCACGTCACTTCCGGTCAAAACCACACAAATAGTACATGTGTCGTCTACATTCCCAGAGCTTTAATAAGTTGATCATCTGCATCCAAGGTCGACATGCCCATCCTATGGGTTAGTGTATAGGGGTGTAGCCGCTTGGTCCCAAGTGCGGTCCTAATCCGAAAGCATTTGTGCCTTCTCTACTACTGATGACATCACGGTCACGTAACCCGTTGTCTCTTGCTATACTCCATCTCCAAGGGCCATATACCACTAGTTACCTATATGGGCTAACATATGTGCTTTTCATCCATCCAAGTGAGCATTCGCCTGTGTCTCCACTTTCCCTACTATTCCGGAGTGTACATATTCACCATAAGTCACACCATGGCCTGTGTACTATAACTTTACACAACAAGAGCTTTACATAGAATTCCCCACTTTGGGCCCAATATGGTCCACATATACCAACTTTACAACCGGGGTCGCAATCCACACACATATACGCACCATTCCATCCCAAACTGTGGTTTCTCTGCTACCGAAGATGTTCTAGTCATGTGATCTGTCTTCTTTGGCTCGAATCCAGTGTCTACATGTATCTCAAAGGTCTAAATACCACTACTTAACCCTACATGTTAGTGTATAGTAAAGTACCCAGGCATCAAGTCCCTGGTGAGCATTCGAAAATACGTTTTTTCTACTACAAATGATGTCGCAGATGACTCAGTCATGTGACCTGCCTTTTCTGGATACTGGATACATTTCAGTGTCTACATAAATCTCCCAAGGACCTCATTCCACTGGTCACCCCCTGTGGACTAGTGTTTACGAGTGTATGTAGGGCTGTCTCAAGTGCGTACTCCGAGCATATCTGTGCTTTCTCTCATACTCAGATCTCGGATGATGTTAGAGATGATGCCCACAGGACCACATTCCTCAAGTCATATTCTACACCATGAGAGCTTCACTACAAGAACCTGCCTTCTATATTTTGACCCAGG
>JAVTVY010037100.1:0-15705 GCA_036873755.1 Hanleya hanleyi
AGGGGTAAATTACAACACATATAAGGGAAGTGGGAAGAGGTGCCGACATACTGACTGCGTCACATGACTTCACAGAAAAGTCTTCTGGTTAACCTATTCTAAAGCACATACCAATAATCTAACGATTCGTGACATGTGTTGTATCTCAGGTACGCTTTTATTGTACCTGTTCATGTTGCAACTTGGATGATATGGCCACACGGCCCCTAGCACCGGCATAAGCGGTATTAGATACAAATCTAGAGAGCTATGATGGAAATGCTCTGACTACTCGTGTACTGGTAATTGGTGAGCTGTTTCGCTGTGACAACTCGTACATTGGAGATTGGTGAGCTGTATCGTCGTCAGATGTAAATGACGGCACTTAACACAGAAGACTAGTCTGTAAGGTCCGATGTCGACCCAGCATCAACTTCCCACAAATGCCAACATATATCAAAGACCAAAAGGTCAGTACAGGGGACGGGCCTCGAGGACGAAACGTCCACCAGCAGAATCTCGCCATATACAGGTAAAAATTACAACACATATAAGGGAAGTGGGAAGTCCGTGTTCCGCTTTTCATATTTTCGAGACAAATCCTCATTTTACATACACCCATGCATGACTTGATAGGCAGACCCCGATAAGCCCGGGGACCGATATTAGCCCTTTGGGATAGCGCTGATAGGAGTTTTCCCCTAGTTTAGGGATGAAGTCCGTGTTCCGCTTTTTATATTTTCGGGACAAATCCTAATTTTACATGCACCCACCCATGACTGGATCGCCCTCGAGGAGCGCTTCACTTTGACACCTCACTCGGTCCATGCAGCGTATTTGAAGTATGGAGACTACTTTCGGCCCGCGGAGGCAGACCGCATCACCGTCAGACCACATCACTGCGGAGGGATACATGCCCCATGCACTTGACCATCACGTGACCTTCACATGACCTCCACATGAGACGGCGTCCTTTTTGAGACGGCGCATACCTTTGCCGGTTTTTACCGGTACTATAATGCACTTGATCTCTGCGCCAGATTCTTACGCCAGGTTAATGGGAGTCTATATCACTTTTGTATACTTACAGGATATCCACCGAGTGGCTTTATACTATCAAATTTATTAAACGAGAGTAGTAATTTTTATTTTTTTCCGAGCCTCTGGCGAGGAAAAAATAAAAATTACTACTCGAGTTTAATAAATTTGATATTATAAAGCCACGAGGTGAATATTCTATTTATCCCATAAATCATTTCACAGCATTTACGAAGGAAACGTGCACTTTTATGCAGAAAGTCTGTTTGCAACCGAATAGAAGTTGTGCGTATTAATACAAATAAATTTTAGGTCACGACATTCGGCTCGCTGAGCGCGGAGGGGGGAAAAGAGAACAGGTCAAAGAAAGTACTTAACACATCTAGCTCTTTATTCCGAACGAGACGGTACTTTAATAATGCATTATTAACCAATGTGTTGTGTCAGAAATTTCTAACACCTATTGATTGAGTCACATGTACAAGAGAAAAATCAACGAACTTTTAAACAGCTGACTTTCCAAAAATAGACGGTGGCCATGGTGATCACGCGCTCTCACTGAGACGGTTCAACTTCACATGTTTTTTAACAGTTCAAAGTCGTACCGGTACTCAACAGTTGGGATAAGTAAAACAGTTTACAATTCTAGTTCTCATCAGAAGACTGTGAAGATTCAATTACATGAATTCGTCGACGTTTGGGAAGTACTGGTGATTTGTGGTAATAGACATTGACGTTGAATACCCCTCCTGAAATCGGTCCACCGAATATTGGCGCCATTTCACTTGAGTGTGTAGCATTTGACATACCACGAGATGTGCACTGCACTGGCTTTGCTGTGACATGGATGAAGTGATCTCAGAATTAATATTGCTATGGGAAGATGTGGGTGCTGGTGCAGATTGAGAAGGTAATGCGTTTATTTCGGATATGTGGAACTGAGGATACTAGAAATATTGCGGTGCTGACTTTCATTGATCCTGCTGTACGAATATTACGGTGACCGGGGATCTGCATTATGTGTTGGGGGTACATTATTGTCGGTCAATTTCTGCATGAGGTGCTTCGATCCTGGCGCTTGTATTCGTGAACTTCCTCGATGTGCTAAGCTGAGTTTCTTCGGCCATCCGTTTCATCAACACACCCATCGCTGTCCCGGTTCGGGCACTTGCGTCGGCTTGACAAATTTGGTGTTTACTGCGACGTAGAATGGATCTTCCGACTTTAGTAATCAGCTGGTCTCAGAGAGCGATAACGCTTATACCCAGAGACCGGACACCTGTTGGGATTGGAGGGGACATCCCACATTTTGGGCTTCGACCTGTCTGATATCACGAGGATTTCCACCGGTACGTGTTTTGGTTTGTCTCTCTGTGAACTCTAGATATTCTCTGTCACCTTCATCGGTACAAAGACTGATGTCACCTTCATCGGTACAAAGACTGATGTCACCTTCATCGGTACAAAGACTGATGTCACCTTCATCGGTACAAAGACTGATGTCACCCTTCATCGGTACAAAGACTGATGTCACCCTTCATCGGTACAAAGACTGATGTCACCTTCATCGGTACAAAGACTGATGTCACCTTCATCGGTACAAAGACTGATGTCACCTTCATCGGTACAAAGACTGATGTCACCTTCATCGGTACAAAGACTGATGTCACCCTTCATCGGTACAAAGACTGATGTCACCCTTCATCGGTACAAAGACTGATGTCACCCTTCATCGGTACAAAGACTGATGTCACCTTCATCGGTACAAAGACTGATGTCACCTTCATCGGTACAAAGACTGATGTCACCTTCATCGGTACAAAGACTGATGTCACCTTCATCGGTACAAAGACTGATGTCACCTTCATCGGTACAAAGACTGATGTCACCTTTATCGGTACAAAGACTGATGTCACCTTTATCGGTACAAAGACTGATGTCACCTTCATCGGTACAAAGACTGATGTCACCTTCATCGGTACAAAGACTGATGTCACCTTCATCGGTACAAAGACTGATGTCACCTTCATCGGTACAAAGACTGATGTCACCTTTATCGGTACAAAGACTGATGTCACCTTCATCGGTACAAAGACTGATGTCACCTTCATCGGTACAAAGACTGATGTCACCCCAACACATGTTTCTGTGCTCAGTTTCCCCAGCCCTCACACCAAACTGCATCGTGGTATAAAACCACATTGTGTTTATTATAGCCATGGGGCTATGTGAGCCAAACTGACCATTTTCCCAAAGCTTTTCGATCTCCGCGGTACTGGCGGGATCAGACCGATTAGGTAGGTTACCTTTCCCTTCTCGTTTTAGTTCCTTTTGTTTTGACTTTAAAGCTTCGAGCAACTAATAAACCTCCATACTTTGAGTCAGAGACCATGGGTATTTCTTCTTCCGAAACGCCTGCGCGTTTCGGAAGATTTAACGGCTGCACATAAAAGAACACAGTAGCTGGTGATAATAAAATGTACCTCGTTATTCTCCTTGTAGTCTTTTGTCACTTCCCTCCAAGTTATAACTCTCGGTATTCCCTCATCCTTAAGTTATCATCAATTGTTCAAGATTCTCGGGGTTTTGGATAACAGCTGCGTGGCCATTCAACCGTCAGTCATGTTAATTGCCGTTGCACAGACTTTGCCGGAGATGGCGATGTCATTTGAACACAAGCCGTGGCGCATGCGTGATTTTTCGGGCCAGTTCGATGACAGTCCAACGCATGCGCGTGTAGGTGGGCATGGCTATCTTCGTTATGCTGAGACATTCAAAATGTGGGTCCAAAATATGTCAGAAAACTCCGTGAAGGCGTGATGATCCATGAAAAGATGATATCTCAAGAACGAGGAATTATTAAGTGTTGAGAGTTGGCAGGCGGCGAGAAGGACCAATGTAGAGAAAAATGAGGTATAGTTTATTACTATTCGCTGCCGTTTTATTTCGTGTGCAGTTAGTATATTGGACAATGTCATTCGAATTTCAGTGTGTGGGATGTATTGTGTATAGGTGGATCATGGGCTGTAGTTGGTTACACAGCCATTCGAGACTACAGCCATTCCTGGTCTACATGGAAGGCAACTTGGTGATCTTCTTGATATTTGCCTTTTAGGATTGATTCAAAATAATTCTGGATAATGTGAATAGTTTCACGTACTGTTATGAGAATAATAAGCATCGATATATTGGCGAAAAGGTCGCGGATAGGAAATTTTATTCTACACAGAGTAAGTTAGCCTGGGCGTGAGATTTATCTCACAGCAGCTCTTCCTCAGCCCAGTTAGGGTTAATATATATATTTTTACAGACGCCTTTCTTTACGGTAAACTGACACATCATTGTTGATGTGAGTCCGTTCCGTTGACGTATGGAATGCATGAAATTGCCAGAACAGTTTTAGCGCTGAACAAGGTCTATGTAATACATTTCGATAGAACACAAGTTTCTAGCCCAGAATAAAGAAAGACAACGGCGTCACCGAAGCCGATTGTCTTTTCAGTGACGTAACAGACAGACGTAACGTCGTTCTGGTAGGGCCTGCCAATGTAATAGGAAAATAGTTTCGGATTATTGGTCCCCCCAACATTTTAATACAGCAGAAAGCCCGGGTCTGACCACATGATAATTATCCTTCCCTTTTTGGTAACCAGTATTTATAGTACCAAGCTTCTGGGTACTATCATTCCTTCAAAATGACATATGCGGATGGGTGGCTCGGTTGAGCTATAGGGAGTAGTCCATAGTTTCGGATTATTGGTCCCCCAAAAATTTTAATACAGCAGAGCGTCCGGGTCTGACCACATGATAATTATTCTTCCCTTTTTGGTAACCAGTATTTATAGTACCAAGCTTCTGGGTACTACCATTCCTTCAAAATGACATATGCGGATGGGTGGCTCGGTTGAGCTATACGGCGAGTTCGGCCGCGAAGTCGACCTTCGTCAGTCTCAGTTTCGTACGTTTTTCAGGTGTTTAAAAATAGGGTTATGTTACATATGGAATATGTGACAAAAAACGGCCTGGTCGATCCCATATTTTGAATAGCTTTTTTATCTCGCCTCGAGACGGGGAATACTGAGACGAAATCTTATTGAAATCAATTGTCAAGATTTTTCCAGGAAATGAACTAAATATGGCGTATTTTGGGACATTTTAATAGATTTTCCAGAAAATATGGAGTACGTTCAGAGGACAGAAAATTTATCCCGGGTTGAATTTGCATAACTGGCTTGTATGCTGAATTAATGGTATGAGCATTCCCATGAAGAAAATATATACTTTTATATGGGTTTTCTGGATGGTTTAGCATCTCAGAAAGACGGAATGGCTATACCAAGGGTCTATTTCCAGCAACGAGGGGTCTACTGTGGACTGCACCCTATATGCAATACCCTATATACAGTAAAAATATACTCTGACGTATGATACGCTCTGCTGACTTGTAATAAGCCATTTGCCTTGTCATTTTCGCTCAAATTGTTCAGTTTTATACCATTTTAATGTACGCTTTCAGATCTTTCGAATGTCGGGCAGAATATTTAGAAATTTTCAAGTGAAACATAGAACAACTACGCCGATAACATATGTTGCCAAGCAGGACTATACAGATTTACCTCCCCTTGGACGGGGCGACTATGGCATCTAAAATGCATTATCTCGGACACCAACACCAATTTGATTACTCAACATGATATTTCCCAACGTAAAACTCACGGACAGTATTAAATACTCTGAATAGGTAACAGTTATTTGCGTCTTAGCCATTATTTTTGAAGATTCTGAGAGAATTTTGGATATTTACCAGACGGAGGAAACTACAAATTTAACATCAATTTGACCATAATTCCAGTTATTTTTACATATTCCGTGCCTATCTGATATGGTTTAGAAGCTAGAAAGTGAGATTATAATTCGGACAATTGCTGCGAACCCATCGTCATGGCTATTACGATAATATTTGAGGTTTTATCTCGAAATGTCGACTTTAGATGGTAAAACACACCAAAACAAAGATGGGGTAGGGGGAAAGGAGGGGAACGGATATCCAACGAAAAAGCCCTTATATGGCAAGTGTGATATACTAGTGTACTCGTTTTCTCTCGCAGACTATTATGCGCCAGCAACCCTTTTCCCATAAAATACACCTTAGTCATATATGCAATACCCTATATACAGTAAAAATATACTCTGACGTATGATACGCTCTGCTGACTTGTAATAAGCCATTTGCCTTGTCATTTTCGCTCAAATTGTTCAGTTTTATACCATTTTAATGTACGCTTTCAGATCTTTCGAATGTCGGGCAGAATATTTAGAAATTTTCAAGTAAAACATAGAACAACTACGCCGATAACATATGTTACCAAGCAGGACTATACAGATTTACCTCCCCTTGTGCGGGGCGACTATGGCATCTAAAATGCATTATCTCGGACACCAACACCAATTTGATTACTCAACATGATATTTTCCAACGTAAAACTCACGGACAATATTAAATACTCTGAATAGGTAACAGTTATTTGCGTCTTAGCCATTATTTTTGAAGATTCTAAGAGAATTTTCGATATTTACCAGACGGAGGAAACTACAAATTCAACATCAATTTGACCATAATTTCAGTTATTTTTTTACATATTCCGTGCCTATCTGATATGGTTTAGAAGCTAGAAAGTGAGATTATAATACGGACAATTGCTGCGAACCCATCGTCATGGCTATTACGATAATATTTGAGGTTTTATCTCGAAATGTCGACTTTAGATGGTAAAACACACCAAAACAAAGATGGGGTAGGGGAAAAGGAGGGGAACGGATATTCAACGAAAAAGCCCTTATATGGCAAGTGTGATATACTAGTGTACTCGTATTCTCTCACAGACTATTATGCGCCAGCAACCCTTTTCCCATAAAATACACCTTAGTCATATAGGAAGTAATCCACAGTTTCGGATTATTGGTCCCCCTCAAACATTTTAATACAGCAGAGCGTCCGGGTCTGACCACATGATAATTATTCTTCCCTTTTTGGTAACCATCATTTCTAGTATCAAGCTTCTGGGTACTACCATTCCTTCAAAATGACATATGCGGATGGGTGGCTCGGTTGAGCTATATGGCGAGTCGGGCCGCGAAGTCAACCTTCGTCAGCCTCAGTTTCGTACGTTTTTCAGGTGTTTAAAAATAGGGTTATGTTACATATGGAATATGTGACAAAAAACGGCCTGGTCGACCCCATATTTTGAATATCTTTTTTATCTCGCCTCGAGACGGGGAACACTGAGACGAAATCTTATTGAAATCAATTGTCAAGATTTTTCCAGGAAATGAACTAAATATGGCGTATTTTGGGTCATTTTAATAGATTTTCCAGAAAATATGGAGTACGTTCCGAGGACAGAAAATTTATCCCGGGTTGAATTTGCATAACTGGCTTGTATGCTGAATTAAAGGTATGAGCATTCCCATGAAGAAAATATATACTTTTATATGGGTTTTCTGGATGGTTTAGCATCTCGGAAAGACGGAATGGCTATACCAAGGGTCTATTTCCAGCAACGAGGGGTCTACTGTGGACTGCACCCTATGCAATACCCTATATACAGTAAAAATATACTCTGACGTATGATACGCTCTGCTGACTTGTAATAAGCCATTTGTCTTGTCATTTTCGCTCAAATTGTTCAGTTTTATACCATTTTAATGTACGCTTTCAGATCTTTCGAATGTCGGGCAGAATATTTAGAAATTTTCAAGTGAAACATAGAACAACTACGCCGATAACATATGTTGCCAAGCAGGACAAAACAGATTTACCTCCCCTTGTGCGGGGCGACTATGGCATCTAAAATGCATTATCTCGGACACCAACACCAATTTGATTACTCAACATGACATTTTCCAACGTATAACTCACGGACAGTATTAAATACTCTGAATAGGTAACAGTTATTTGCGTCTTAGCCATTATTTTTGAAGATTCTGAGAGAATTTTGGATATTTACCAGACGGAGGAAACTACAAATTCAACATCAATTTGACCATAATTTCAGTTATTTTTTTTACATATTCCGTGCCTATCTGATATGGTTTAGAAGCTAGAAAGTGAGATTATAATACGGACAATTGCTGCGAACCCATCGTCATGGCTATTACGATAATATTTGAGGTTTTATCTCGAAATGTCGACTTTAGATGGTAAAACAGACCAAAACAAAGATGGGGTAGAGGGAAAGGAGGGGAACGGATATCCAACGAAAAAGCCCTTATATGGCAAGTGTGATATACTAGTGTACTTGTATTCTCTCGCAGACTATTATGCGCCAGCAACCCTTTTCCCATAAAATACACCTTAGTCATATAGGGAGTAGTCCACAGCTTCGGATTATTGGTCCCCCTCAAACATTTTAATACAGCAGAGCGTCCGGATCTGACCACATGATAATTATTCTTCCCTTTTTGGTAACCAGTATTTATAGTACCAAGCTTCTGGGTACTACCATTCCTTCAAAATGACATATGCGGATGGGTGGCTCGGTTGAGCTATATGGCGAGTCGGGCCGCGAAGTCAACCTTCGTCAGCCTCAGTTTCGTACGTTTTTCAGGTGTTTAAAAATAGGGTTATGTTACATATGGAATATGTGACAAAAAACGGTCTGGTCGACCCCATATTTTGAATAGCTTTTTTATCTCGCCTCGAGACGGGGAACACTGGGACGAAATCTTATTGAAATCGATTATCAAGATTTTTCTAGGAACTGAACTAAATATGGCGTATTTTGGGTCATTTTAATAGATTTTCCAGAAAATATGGAGTACGTTCCGAGGACAGAAAATTTATCCCGGGTTGAATTTGCATAACTGGCTTGTATGTTGAATTAATGGTATGAGCATTCCCATGAAGAAAATATATACTTTTATATGGGTTTTCTGGATGGTTTAGCATCTCAGAAAGACGGAATGGCTATACCAAGGGTCTATTTCCAGCAACGAGGGGTCTACTGGGGACTGCACCCTATGTATATGGCGAGTCGGGCCGCGAAGTCAACCTTCGTCAGCCTCAGTTTCTTACGTTTTTCAGGCGTTTAAAAATAGGGTTATGTTACATATGGGATATGTGACAAAAAACTGCATGGTCGGCCCTATATTTTCAATAGCTTTCTTATCTCGCCTCGAGATGGGGAATGCTGGGAAAATCTTATTGAAATCGATTGTCAAGATTTTTCCAGGAAATCAACGAAATATGGCGTATTTTGGGTCATTTTAATAGATTTTTCAGAAAATATGGTGTACGTTTCGAGGGAAGAAAATTTATCCCGGGGTAAATTTGCATAACTGGCTTGTATGCTGAATTAATGGTATGAGCATTCCCATGAAGAAATTATATACTTTTATTTATAGGGGTTTTCTGGATGGGTTGGCAACTCAGAAAGACGGAAGGGCAAGGGTCTATCTCCAGCAACGAGGGGTCTAATGTGGGCTGCACTCAATAATCTCTGTTGTCGACGAGAGAGATATGATGGGCGGTTATAGCTATCTGTACTTCCCTTCAACTCCAGTGAAGGTGGATAATTATATATCATTCACTGTGTCATTTATAGAGCGATTATCCACAGCAAGAAGATCGTCTATTTAGCGCTTGATGAATGAGAGGAAATGGGATTTGAAATGATCGGTTTTTGAAAGCGTCTGCATATATTATCGTAGTTTTTAGAGTTTTTGAACAATTAACACCCCTTGGAATACAGGTATGCTATTGATATATTTCACAACCTCCGAATAGGGTCGTCTCCCATTATGTCACGATCATGGTACCTATATATGCCAGGACACGAGAGTGCCCACAATTCCTATTTTTCTGGACATTGATCACCCCAGCCCGATCCAGAAAATCTCACAAACGTACATTTTCTGTATCAAACATAATCAATATGATGATACTTCCTTCCACCCTGCTGTATATGTGTGCGACGTTTTGATTTCGATTAAAACGATGTTCAATTTTAAAAAAGATCCGTTGGCTCTTAACAAAATGAACTGTTTTAGGCCTACTGTTGTTCGCAAAACATGGTTATACTAGGCTGCGATGAATTAGGCCCAACAGTGCTGCGTAATTCGAGAATAATTAGAAAAACACTTCGAAAAATCTCGTCAGTTTTAGGCCGCAGCCATATATCAGAACAGCCCTGAGCGGAGAGTGCCAAACGACGTTTTCGAGACCAAGATGATTTATGGCAAAGGTACTGTCGCAGTGACGTAGCTTTGCATGGAAATTGCGAATTTCACCTAGATATCATTTATGAGAAATTCAAGTGACTCTAAACATCCTGGGTACTGATGTGGAAATGTAGTATAGAGACTCGATAATTCTATATGGATACATGCCTGTACGGTATTTGTCCTTTCGCATCAAGTTCTTCCGTAAAACATTTTGAGTTTTTCAATATCCACATGCGTTCAACACCGTAGTTTTTGGGAACAGTGAAATTTCGGCATGCGACATTTCGGCGCGCGACAGGTCGGTAAGCGACATTTCGGCACGCGATATTTCGGCACAAAGTGAAGAGTACGACATTTCGACACCTTTTTTTACAAGCCAAATTATACTGAAAATTAAGATTTTCTCATCTTTTTTTGACATGTTTAACATGTAAACAGACCATATATTTTTAGGGTTACCAAGTTGGCCGCGAATATCGCGACATTTTGACAACTTTTGGCCTGCAGCTTTTAAAACCAGCTATGAATATAGCTTTGTATGGGGTTTTAGAATCCGCGATATTTCGGCATGCGACATTTCGGCACGCGACATTTCAGCACGCGACATTCCGGCACAAAGTGAAGAGTACGACATTTCGGCACCTTTTTTTACAAGTCAAATTATACTGAAAATTACCATTTTCACATCTTTTTTTGACATGTTTAACATGTAAACAGACCATATATTTTTAGGATTACCAATGTTCTCGACATTTTGGCAACTTTTTTTCACATATGCAGTTGGTTTAGACATTGTGATAAGCAGAAAGCAAAACCACAAGTATTGAGGTATAATGTGATTTTAGACACGTTGTAAATATTCTATTACTAGTAAAAACTTAATCTATCAAAGTTGCCGAAATGTCGCGGATAATCTTGGGCAACTAAGAGAATCTACAACTTGGTAACCCTTAAAATGGTCTGTTTATATGTTCAACATAAAAAAATGTTATAATCTTTATTTGTAGCTTGATTTGGCCTGAAAAAGGGTGCGGAAATGTCGCGTGCCGAATGTCGTACCCTTCACTTTGTGCCGAAATCGCATACCGAAATGTCGCGTGCCGAAATGTCGCTTACCGAAATGTCGTGTGCCGAAATGTCGAGTGCCGAAATATCCTGACACCGGTGTTTTGTTCACTTTGAGAGTCCAGTAGACTGTTGGTATGCCGTTACGAGTGGTTGGAAGACAATTACCTCTTTCCTTGAGAAAGGTTTGATGGTTGTTAAATCAATCTTAAGTAAATGCAGTTTGAGAGTAAGTAGATGTATTCGATGATGGTGTGCTTATACACAATTTCTTAACCAGCATCTGATAACAGTATATTTACATAAGCTAGAACTTCTTACGAATTGAGGTTTCTTAGTACTAGTTTTGCTTGGAGAAGGGTCCTTCTGACAGTATGCATGGTGAATGGATTCAACGATCAATGATGAAGCTTATAGCCAATCAGAGAGTACTGTAGATTCAACTTTTTCTCGCTTTTACCACTCAATAGCGTACTTTTGCAACCAGAACTATATTCTGGTCGGTCTTCACCTTTTTTCTTCTCGGTTCTCTGTATTTAGGTTCCTTCATCAGGAGTATTTTTATGTTTTCACCACTCACTATATCAAAGTTACCAGCAACAATATCCTTGCAAGGTGTATACATAAAGTTCGACGATTCACAATCAGACCCATAGCCTCCAGACGTGTTTCTCTCAAGGCTTCCCGTGTGAATTGGGTACTTCCGGCGAACATTTGCCTCTCCAAGTGCCACAGCTGACTGGTGTCTCTCACATTATTAAACATCATCAGATGGTGGGTATTCAAACTAATGTTCCGATGCTCCTTCTTCGTAGCGAACAAATTTTGCACGATGTAGATAGCGCGGAGCCTTGTGGACGTGGCTGAGATTGAGCGGTTGGGAGAGAAAATTTTTCATAAGAAGCGAATTCCCTCAGAGAATTTGCAAAAACATACATATTGCTATTTTCAAAAACATAATATAATTTTGACTCTTTCAGAATACAAAAATTCAGTATTTTTCTCTCTCAAGCTAAGAAATTTTTAAGTAAACGCGAGAAAATTTTATTTTTGGCTCACAAACACACTGATGAATAAATCCGTCTGAAGGGAACACATTTTAAAGTAAAATTAATATTGTTTCAGTGCAGCAAATTTGTCATGGTTTACTGTAAAATGTACAGTAAATATCGCGAAACACGCCATGCAGTGATTTGGTCATGAACGCTGCTGGAGGAGTAAATGAGGCATCATTTTGTGGATTGAATAAAATCAACTGTCATTGAATAAAGGAAACAAAATTTTGTTCCTTTTTTACACTGGTACATATCTTGTTTGAGCTGTTCTTTCATATAAATTCTCAAACTGTCTAATCTGCTGTAAATATATCACCATTAGGATGCAGATTAAATTGAAATGGGAAGCTTTCAAAAATTTGTTCTAGTTTTTTTTTCCATAGCTGTTTTTTTCGGGTGGTGGGGGGGGGGGGGGCATCCCCTAGGACTGCCTGGGATAATAACATTCTTCACAGTTGTGCCCCCACTTCACTTTTGAAGACTTTCCTACGCCCCTGTTACGGTAATTAACTGTAAATTCGAGTTCGGAATATTTACTGTGTGCTTTTCAGTAAATTACTGGCAACTTTGCTGCACTAACACTATCCCACGTTCACCTTTATTTATCTTGATCATGTGTGTTTCTCTTTCCGTCGTTCTAAGTTTTCGGTAAAACTTATCCAATAACATCAGATGAGTTAGTTATGTTACTTATCACAGTTCTGCTTAGGCCGGTGCTAGGGACTATGTGATTACTTCATAGTTTCCACATAAATAGTTGTAAAAAAGCCAGGCTGAGATGCCAAGGCTGCGTCTCAGAATCCTCCTTATTCTAATCTAATTATTTTTAATGTGAGAGAAAGGTGCATAGAAAGGCTTTCATGTGGCGTCCTATTGTTGCTTTTTAGTCGCCACAAGCCGTCAATATTTTGTACCTCTTACACGTCTAAATTTCACAGAAAAAGATCTATGCCAAAATTCGAAAGACTGAGGCTCCTATGTTTTATTGAAAGGTTGTCCATACGGCAAAGTAACCAATTCAATGAAAATTTTGGAGGTTCTCGAAAAATAAACGTTTGAAAATGGGAGCTCGTTTTCGATGATGACATGCATTTAAATTTGAACAACTTTATGCCCGTCGACTATGAGACCAATAAATTAACATATTTATATTTCCAGAGAAGCCCCTGAAATGAAACGTTATGCAGTTGCCTATTAGTGACATTCTCAAAAATTAGAACGTTCAAAATGAAACTTTCTAATTTTCTGTACGAATCTCTGTCTGGCAATTGACAAAGTCTTAAGGAAGTAACAAGTCTGATGGAGATTGAATAAGACATTTAATCACAGTACAGTACAGTGTGATAGACAGTTGGTATGCAGTTTTCGCTCTCAATTTCGTTATGGTTGGTGGGATAGCGAGTCTTCTCGAATCACAAACCGTCCTCAGCGAGGTCTCACCATCATGCACCAGGCTCCCGACTTATATAATCCTATAAGCAGGTCACAAACCACCACTGAATTCTTTGGGGTCCAAGATTATAAACAGGGCTTGGGGCTTCAAAATTTGCTGTAATTGTATCGGGCAGGATGACTTTATCTCAGGCCGTCGTATCCCGGAAATGGTGCAGAATGTATGGCGATTGGTTTATATGTTTGATTGGAAAGTCCAATCTTCCTGGCGGTGAATATTAGGGACTATAGTTTCCTAAAGATGTCATATATGTCCTCATCGATATGTGCTTATGGTAGTATTGGAGGGAGATCCCAGAAAGGAGGAAACATGGGGAGTCAAAAAGGGCATACACACACATGGGGTCACCAGAGGTGACCTAAATCAACAGAAATAAAAAAAAGAGCATCAGAAAAATTCAAAAAGGCCCCTCAACGTCCACTGGGACCAGGAACATGAAATGTACATGAGAGTACAGTGTAGATCCTTGTTCGAAGGACGGATTTTATGCGGTAGTTGCACCAATAAACGCTCTCCCTAAGGTAGACTGCTGATGATTTTTGGCCATTTTCCACATTTTTTCGTAGAAGGCAATCTCTCTTTCCTAGATTAAGAGATAGGTATTTCCTTTAAAATTCGTCTAGCAGAAAATTTCGCACAGCAACATCCATCCAATTTGATCAATTTTGATAGACATTCTGATTATCTTCAAAAAGTTAGAATTTTTAAGAAAAAAGTTTAATAATATTTATATGATTTTTTCTTGAATATGCTTCAAAACCAGTGCTATTCCATATGTTTTCTGGGTTATCAAATGCAGCATGGGTCAGGCCACTTAACGTTGCCTAAAGCTAACAAGTGCACGCGAACCTATAATTTTTTTATTAGTTTTTCCTCATATTACACACTTATGAATGCAACGACACACATTATTCATAAAGTTAATTAATTTGATTCACCAGCAGCGGACATCCTTAAAACTTAAGATTTTAACCAGGCTTGACTTCCGGCGAACACTGAATGGTCATTTTTCGCCGAAAGGACTGATTTATTTTAACATGTTTGTTTGGCAACCTCCAAAATGTGTCGTAATTGTATTGGACGAGATGACCTGATCTATTCCGTCGTTTCTGGGAAAAAGTGGTGAAGAATGTATGCTGAATTTTTACTTGTTTTAGTGGAAAACCAAGCTACTCAGTGTGGTGAGTGTTTTGTGGCGGCGAATATAAGGGAATATAGTTTTCCGAAGATGTTAAGTTCGGCCGTTTTTTAGTGGTTTAGGACCCGGCTACGAAAGCTATCCGGTAACTCGTCGCAGTTACGGAGCGCTGAGTGCTGCAATAGAAGAAAAGAAAATTCACGCATGTGCAAAGCGATAATTTGCCATCTTAAGCCAGTCAGAAATAGTACGGTACCAAAAATGTCTGGTAAAAGAGTCTTAGCTGTCCCCACGTCGCTGAACTTATTTCCTTATTCCCTATTCCCGTTTCGATATTCTAAATCGCGCTATGTGAAAGTAGTAACCTTCGTGAAAATCCATATATTTCGACAACCATTATGAGTTTCCTAACAAGAATGGGACCATGTTTTCCCCAATAAATTTTCTTCGCTGTGAATATAAATTTGACAACAATACTTCAAAATGTGTGCTATTAAGAACATTTCTAAAGGGCCTTAGTAAAATCTGTGTACATTCCACAGTATTTTGCTAGCCACTTTTAGAGTGGTCTAGATATCTTCCTAATACATTTGTCTACCTGTCTGACCCATTTTTGGACGTTTAAAGTGGAGATGCCATACCCTAAGAGACAGCGCTAAATGGCTATTATCTGGGTAGGGTCAATTTACACCTACTGTGTTTGTTGCCCCCGATCACCCAGAAATCGAATTGCGCCACTTTTAGAGTGGTCTAGA